>ML396938.1:34550-76336 GCA_005239525.1 Nicotiana knightiana
ACTGATATATTATTGAACTTTCAAACTGATGTACATAATGAACTGAAATCTCCTCTATTTATAGAAGAAGGAAGCTGTTGTGTAAGCTGCTACTGTAAGCTGCTACTGTACCAGATGTAGATAATCTTCTTCCGGGGGTAATGTTTATCCATAACGGAGTACCAAAATAATAAGCTTCTTCAGGAGGCTTATTTCCAATAGAGTACTAAATAGATAAACATATTTACGGTAGTGTCCCATATGGATAAGCTTCTTCAGGAAGCTTATTTACAACGGAGTACTAAATGAACATCCATTATATAATATATATTTATAACAATTAGTACTTTCTCCCATAAGAGAGAAAGAACATTACTTAGCTCATTTAGTGAAGTTAATGCTAATGTCACTCGTTTACTTTATATTAGTTTTATATTGAAGTATTTGTTTGATCTTCATAACAAAAATAAAGGAGGCTGAGAGAGTTGGTGCTTTAACAGTTTTCATTGTTGTCAAATTTATTGTGCCGGTAAGCTTAATTTTTGTTATATTTCTCTCGTTTCTTCTTTTTTGTTCTCTGTCCTCGCCGATCTTCTCTTCTTTCTCTCGTTTTAGTAATTTTTTTCTGCTAAAAGTTAGTAGTTAAAGACTTAAAGGTGCATGTATATTGTTGAAAGAAGTCTTGACTCTTGAATTTGATGTCCATTTTCTATCTCCTTGCTCGGTTATTGTTTCTGTCTCCTCATTTAATTTTGTGCTTGTTTCTGTCTCCTCCTCTAACTTCCTTTTTCGCATTATTATAACTCAGTATTTTATTGTTCTGCTTGTATTCATTTTCGTAGATGGAAGAAAATAGAAGTAGGGTAAGCGAAGCCTGCGAAGGTAGGGGTTCAAATGATAGCATACCTAACACTGAATGTCTTAGTCCCGATGAAGCTCCAAAGAAAAAGAAAGTCATGCAACCTAGATCTGATGCTTGGAACCAATTTTAGAAGCATGATGATCCTAGTGGAGCTAAAAGAGCAAAATGTAAGTATTGTGAAAAAACTTATGCAACTGCTACGAAAGGTAATGGTACTACATCAATGAACAATCATCTCACTAAGTTTCCCAAAATGCCCCGTAACATGGAAAATAGTCAAACACAACTAAGTTTTCTACTAGCTTCAAATGGGGCAAATGAAGGGGTGCTTACCACTTGGAAATTTGATCAAACACTTAGTAGGAGAACTTAAGCTCAAATGATAATTTTGGATGAACTGCCATTTAGTTTGTTGAAAAAGAAGGATTTAAGAAGTTTATAGGAGTCACAATACCTAAATTTCAAATTCCTTCTCATAGAACATTGACAAGAGATTGTTATGAACTATATTGTGAACAAAGACAAACTTTGAAGAAGTTCTTCAATAAATCACGTCCAAAAATCTGTCTTACAATAAACACTTGGACTTCTATACAAAGAATAAACTATATGTGTCTTACTGCTCACTTTATTGACAGCGATTAGAAATTGCATAAAAGGATAATAAACTTTTTGTCCTATCTCTAGTCATAAGGGTGATGATATGGCGACGGTTATTACTAATTGCTTGCTTGATTGGGGTTTGGAAAATGTATTTACTATAACAGTAGATAATGCTAGTTCCAATGATGTCACGATAAGAGAACTGTCTAAACAATTGACCACTTGGGGAACTAATACAATGAATGGTAAACACATGTATGTTAGATGTATGACTCACATACTTAATATCATTGTACAAGATGGGTTAAAAGAAATTGGTGTTTCTTTCAAGAGAGTTAGACAAACCGTGAGATACATTAGACAAGCTGTGAGATACATTAGAAAGTTTAAAGAATGTTGTGAATCTTAAAAGTTAACTTCCAAGAGAACATTATGCTTAGATGTTTCTACTCGATGGAACTCTACATACATGATGTTAGACACAACACAACAATTTGAGCTTGCCTTTGACAGATATAGTTTCTTTGATACTGGATTATTGCATCATCTTCGTACCTATGTATGTGAATATGGAACTAGTGCAGGTGATCTCACAAGTGCTGGCTGGGATAATGTGAGAACAATGGTAACAATTTTTGAAGCTTTTTATTTGCTTACTTTGAGGGTCTCTGGTTCTATTTATGTCACTTTCAATGTGCATTTTGTTGAAATTTTTGAGCTTGATCTTATTTTGAAAGAGTAGATGGAACATCAAGATGCTAGTTTGAACGGAATGGAAAAAAAAATGAAAGAAAAAATTGTCAAGTATTGGGTGAACCTGAAAAAATGAACAAGATGATCTTTATTGCATCAATTTTGGATCCCCGTAACAAGCTTGACTATGTTTACTTTGCAATTGTGAGGATGTTTGGAGAAAAAAAAAAGGGGAAGAAATTGATTTTAGAAGTGAAAAATTATATGGATTCTTTGTTTGATTATTATGTAAAGAAAAATTCAAAAGGATCTACATCTACTTCATCTGGAAACACAACAGCTACTGTGAGTGGTTATGATAACTTTTTGAAAAGAGAAACAATAAGAACAAAATTAGAATTTGAGAAACATAAGGAACTGACAGGAGGTTTAGGTGCTAAATCATAGTTAGATAGATATCTTGCTAAAGATATTGAGCCTGAAACATACGAGTTTAAAATCTTAAAGTGGTGGAAAATCAATAAGCCTGGATTTCCCATTCTTGCGCAGATGACTCGTGATGTGTTAGCCATTCCTATTTCAAGTGTTGCATCAGAATGTGCATTCAGCACTGGAGGTCGCATTCTTGACTCGTTTAGGAGTTCGTTGACGCCTAAACTGGTGCAATCTCTTATTTGTCATCAAGATTGACTTAGAAGTGAACCTATTCCTATTAAAGTTGAGGAAGACTTGCAGTATCTGGAATAACTGGAATTTGGTAATTATTTTGTGTTTTGCATTTATCATATTACAAATAGTTTACTTAAAACTGACATGACAAAGTTTTCTTCAATCTTTTCCTTAGATTTGGCTAATTGTGCAAAAGATTCAACTATTATTAACATATAGTTGCAACATGTGGCATGTGTGGTAATTTGATAACCTACTGTATATTTGATGATATAACATTGATATACTTTATTATAAATCAATTGTGTTTTTGACTTATAATTATGTCTTTTGTTGCAAAGGTTTGATCATGGAACCTAATGGAACTTACAGATTATGGCATCATCTTCATAAATGCTTAGATCAATAAGTAAATAGACAAGTGATGCTGCAACAGTAACTTGCTAGTGAGCTCTTTTGGTAGATAAGCTGATGGTAGAAAAGTATATTGTATAAGGCTTCTTATGTTTCATGCTACTTAATGTAGTTATTTTGCTGGTTTTGAGACTTCAGCAGCATGAAAACTTTCTAACTTCTAGATTACTCTTTTGATTATGTAATATTGCTTGTACTAAACAATGGTTTCCTATTAGCTGCTCAAGCTAACTTTTGGATATAATGAATGAAGTTCATGTGCAAATTATCACATTGGCATGTTTCTAGGTTTTTGGTAGCAAAGCAACATAGATTCTAGGTTTCTTGTTCTCTCATGGCTGAATATTGGACATATGTTGCTGCATATTGAATTTGATCTGGGTATTGTGTTTCTTGATTATGTGCAAATTATCACATTGGCATGTGGTTTTGTAAATAAACCAGATGGCTGCTACTTTTCGAGCTCCTGTTGGTGGTCTGTTGTTCGCTCTAGAATAAATGGCATCTTGGTATATTTTAAAAAATGTACATGCTTTATCTGATTCTTGGTAGACAAAAAGGTTTATGAGAGATAATAGTCCTTAACGCTATATTTGTGTTACTAAGATTATAGTAGATTTTCTCTTTTTTGTATGGTTGATATTATGCATGACGTCGATATATTAAATTGACTTCAGCATCCAATAAATAGGACTTTTTGGGATTGCCTTATAGTTGGTGGCTTGCACTTTCTCTTTTAAGTTAAAATTTATATTTAAAGGATGGAATACCCTAAAGTAGTTATTGTAGCTCTTCAACAAAAGATGTCGTGCACGGACTTTGGAATTCTCAGGTTGACTCTGTGATAGAGGATATGGACTTGCAAAATTTCCTAGATTGAAAATTATGCATAAGACCCCCTAATACCCCTCAGCAACACAAATCAGATTTATATAAATAAAAGAACAATTTTATGATTTATCACATTCAAGCAACATAAGAAGTTCGAAAATTTGGAAAAAACCAACAAATTAATCAGTCTGATTATTACGTAGAAGAAGCCCAATATGATAATGTTCAAACCGAAAACCGATCCGAAATAAACCGAACTAAAATTAGAAAACCAAACTAAATCAAACTTATTTCAGTTCGATTTCGGTTACTACTTTTACAAAATCGAAAACCAAATAACCGAACCGAATTTCTTCAAATCGAACTTAACCAACCGAACGCCCACCCTAGATCCGAGTGCTCGACCTCGACCTTAGCTTCTCGGCTCGCCAATATACTACTTTCTAAGCATGACCTCAGCCTAATCGGCCCTTAGTCTTCCTTCTTAGACAAGATTCTTTTGATCAGATTTCGACCCATACAGTTAGTCCCTCCGCCCGTCGGGGTTGTCTTTGGGCGAGCTCGATGGGAGGACTTTGCCAGTTTGCAATTTGAGAAATCTGAGCATCTTGGCCGAGGAGTGATCCCTTTATGGTGAGGTGACGATGTGGCGCTTCAAGATCCGTACCTGACCGTTACGTCAGTTTAAAATGATGTCATTTCATCTTGCGTCATTATGGCGCACGTTCCCATCTTCATCTCTCTTCTTTTAGCATTTTCCGCCATTCTTATCCCTTCCAGCTTTGCACTTTCTTCTCGTATACGTAATCGGAAAAAATGGTTAGTGCATCTTCTAACCTTAATGGAGCCACTGATCATGTCGCGTTGGATGTGGACATGCCTTCTCATGAAGAAGGAGTAGCCATTGTAGAAGATGAGAATTTCCCCACTGTGGATGAGATAATTCCACGTTCGGTGAAGGCAGGTCTGACTTCAAGAACCCACCTGACGACGACCCTGAACCCGTCGTTTAATAGATGGATGCGGCGACGCTCGTTTTATTTAGAGCTAAATGGCGAATCCCAAACCATGTCGAACTTATCCCTGCTAGTAAGGACATCGTGCAGGTACATCTCCCAGGGTACTGAGCATTCTATGTGTACCCGTTTGTCATCGGTTATACACTTTCTCTTCCTTCCTTGGTGGATTATGGTGTGTGTCCGGCTCAACTCTCCTGTACATATACAAGCTTTTCTTTATGCTCATCAAGTATGCAGAGCTTTCCAACCGTGGGATTTCTCTCCGTCATCTACTTCACCTCTTCGCACTAAGTTTTCACAGGGGTACAATGATACACCTTCGCCACCGTGGGACCAAGGTCCTGGTGGTGAAGATGGATGATAAAACTAATCACCGCCTTTGGGACAACTTCTTCTAAGTGAGGACGGAGCATGTGGTGTCGAAACCTAACGGGTTCCCCGAGAAGTGGAACTATGCTCGTAAGTGTTTCTCCCAAATGGTTGTTCGTTATTTTTTTTTGGTGATCTGATCGTCCTCCCTCTTCTTTCCTCCTTTTTTTGTAGCCGAGAAGGGCCTTCCTTCGCTAGTCGCCGACATCCGCGACTGGGTGAGCCAGATTTTGCCTCATACGATGGGGATTCATGAGTGGTCGTTGTTTAATGAGAGATTTGGGCTCAAACCTTCGGCCGGTGAGTCATTTCGCTTCGCCCTTAATTTTTCCCTTCGTTTCGTCCTTCCTTCCCTTCTATTTTTTGCTTAAGTCTCTTTTGCTGGTAGGTCGTAGGGCTTCAAGGAGGGAAAGGGATCCTAATCCTACTTTCCGCCACTCGAGTACTTCGACTGGGCCTATACTAGTTGTGGTTGCAAGTGAGTCTGCTAAAACTGTTGTTACCTATCGGACCCCGGCCTCGCGTGGGCCTAGCCGCCAAGCTGCTGCCACACTAGTGGAGATCCTGGCTTCCACAATGTCTCATTTGGTGGCTGAGTCGTCGTAGGGAGAAGATGAAGAGGCTCTGCTAAAAAGGCAAAAGATAGTGGTTGAGGACAAAGTGACCGAGGATGAGGAGTCTGTGAGGGGTGAACCCGAATTGGTTACGGCCGAATCGGGAGGCGGTACGGATTTGGGCGCGAAGATTGTGCCTCCTTCGGATGTGGAGATTGTCTCCTTGGAAGGAAGTCAACGACCAGAGGCGGTTATCGTCATTCCGAGGAATGATCCATCAACGTCAGAGCGGGCCGACATTCCCTCTTCGGCTGAGGAGCGGGCAAAAGGAGTGGTCGTAGATGATTACGAATCTGGATCCGATGTCGATATTGAGAAAGTGAGAATATTTGACAAAGGGTTTACCCGGTTCGAGGTGAGAACGAATGGATCTTCTAGCTCGATCGTAATCCCTTTGGACTGCGATTTTTTCGAGGATAAGGTGAGCGTGGTTCCTTCATTTTCCCCTCTTTGCTCCGTCACTGAGAATAGGACTCTTCAGGCACTCAGGGACGCCGACCTATCACTGAGCATATCTGGGATGGCTTTGAGGGTGAGCTTCCTTATTATTTCTTCATTTCGCGTCCTTTTCCTCTTTTTGTCTTTACTAATTTTTGGCTTTTCTTTTTCCTCTTTTTTTAGACTTTCATTTTGGATATCGAGAGCGCCCGTTGGGAGGAAAAATGAAATGTTTTTTTCCAGAAAATTGTTTCGAAGTACCTCCAGTATCGTGAAAAGTACCGTGAGATGCGTGCACAGCTCAGAGCAGGCGGCAATCTCTAATCCCTTAGAAATGAGTTGGACCAGAAGGACAAGGAGCTGGTGCCAACTATTGGCAGATGCAGCGAGCTCGAGGGGTTGTTTAGGTCCAAGGAAGACGATCTTGAGGTGAGCAAGAGGTTCATGGCTGAGTGTATCGACCTTCAAGCGAAAGTGCGACCCTGTGATCCGAGCTTGAGAAAAGCGCAATTAGAGTTTCCAGCCTGAGTGGTGAGTTGACGGAGAAGGTGACAGAGTTGGAGGGGGCCGAGGGGGCCCGGGTAGCGGCTTTAGCGAAGGTGGCAGCATTAGAGGACTCTATCCGCGTCCTCAGGTATGAACGTGAAACTGATGCGAAAACGGTCGCGCTAAGGGAGGCGCGGCTTGATGAGCGAATTGGTGGGCTCGAGAGAGATGTCTTGAGCCTAAGTGATCAAGTTGTCTCTCTCGAGGTCGAGAAATCACGGTTGTTGGCTCAGCCTTCCTCCTCCCATGCTTCCGATTTCCTCGATGTTCCTCGCCATTTATACGAGATATGGATCCAAGTTGAGGCTCAACTGGACATATATAGGAACTTCATAACGGAGGGGAAGGTTCCTGAATCCACTTTCGAAGATGTTCGTGTTAAAGCACGTGATGCATGACTTGCTTGTGGTTATGAGCCCACCACTTCGGGGAGCGGTGAATATGAAGAGGACATGGACGGGCTTGCATTTCATGAGATGATGAGTACGCCGATGGCGCGGGTGATAGTGGAGAGGGTGTTGCTGGACCGGGCGGTGAAGGTGGTGATGGCGCAGTCGGAGATGATGTAGTGTCATGCTTTTGTACTTATTTTTTGTTCATTTTTTTGTGGGGGCGTCTTTCTGGCCCTTTGTAAGATTTTCTTTTTGGAATGGAATGACTGAATTTTTGTTGTATGTTCTTGGCCCTTTTTGATTTTTTTTTCTGAATGTTTTTTCTTTGTAAGAGTTCCTGACTCTTAGTTGGTTCGAACAAGGTCGAATGTTAATTAATTCGAACGAGGTCGAATGTGAGTCGATTCGAGCGAGACTGAATGTTTGACTCTTTAAGTTATTTGACGAGGTCGAATGTTAATTAATTTGAACGAGGCCGAATGTGAGTCGATTCGAGCGAGGTCGAATGTTTAACTTATTAAGTGATTCGAGTGAGGCCGAATGTTAATTAATTCAAATGGTGTTGAATGTGAGTCGATTCCAGCGAAGTCAAATATTTGAATCTTTAAGTGATTCGACGAGGTCGAATGTTAATTAATTCGAACGAGATCGAATGTGAGTCGATTCGAGCAAGGTCGAATGTTTGACTCTTAAGTGATTCGACGGGGTCTAATGTTAATTAATTCGAACGAGGTCAAATGTGAGTCAATTCGAGCAAGGTCAAATGTTTGACTAAGTGATTCGACGAGGTCGAATGTTAATTAATTCGAACGAGGTCGAATGTGATTCGATTCGAGCAAGGTCGAATGTTTGACTCTAAGTGATTCGACAAGGTCGAATGTTAATAAATTTGAATAGGGTCGAATGTGAGTCGATTCGATCGAGGTCGAATGTTTGACTCTTTAAGTGATTCAAACGAGGTCGAATGTGGACTTTGAGATTGGCGTAATATGTAAACTTGGTGGAGAAATGAGAAACTCATGTATTTGCGTATTTCGCTTTGTTTATACATTCATTGGAGAAGTTTACATGTTTTTGCTCTGTTCTCACATACATTAGATAAGTCCCAGTCTATTTAGTCCCTTTATTGGTCGACCTGGAGAAGTAGTTGAGAGGTCGAGCGATGAACTTAACACTTAAACTTTGAGACGCCCTCTTCATCGCCTCGTTAAAAACCTCCCCGAGAAAACCCAATTGAGACAAAACTCGGGTGAGGGAAAAAGAGTACGACTTGGGGAACGTCTATCTTTAGAAGTTGAAGTATTTGAGGTGGGTGACGTTACAATTGTTTGGTAGTAGTTTTCCCTCCATTGTTTCTAGCTGGAACGACCCTTTGCTTACAGTTTGCTTCCTTAACTCAATTAATAGAACCCCTAAAGTCCACTTCTTACCCACACTAAGAGTGAAAGGTAAAAAGTAAAGACTACCATTAAAGCATCCCAAGCAAGACTTACTATATCCATATGAATTATGTCCCCGATCTCTATAAATATAAAGTAATTGTTCCATCATTCCTCACCGACATCATGATTTTGTATGGGCCGTCCCAATTGGTTCCCAATTTGCCTTCCTGTGGTTCTTTACTCGCTTGTGTTTTGGCTTTGAGTACATAGTCCCCGACTTTGAGTGGCCAAACTTTGGCTTTTTTGTTGTAGTACTATTCTGCCTGTTGTTTTGAGCTATGATTCTTATGTAGGCCATGTCTCTCCGCTCTTCGGCTTCATCGAGGTCTTGCCTTCTGCTTTCATCGTTGCTTGGCCCCCTCTCGTTTGAGTACATTAGACTTGGTATACTGACTTCGACCGGTATTACTGCATCAGTTCCATAGACTAGTGAATATGGTGTTTCTCCTGTGCTTGTTTTCGGCGTGGTGCAGTATGCCATAGCACTTCTGGCAGTAATTCCGGCCACAGTCCTTTGGCGTTCTCAAGATTCTTTTCATGATGTTCAATATTGTTTTGTTGGAGGACTCTGCCTGATCGGTTCCTACAGAATCATATGGCGTGGGGAGTATTCTTTTGATGTGCCAGGTTTTGAAGAACTCGACGGTCTTTTTCCTAGTGAATCGGGGTCTGTTGTCGTAACTGATTTCTTTGGGGATGCCGAAGCTGCATATGATGTTCTCCATATGATGTGATAACTTCTTGCTCGCGTATTTGGGCAAATGCCCCTGCTTCTACCCACTTGGAAAAATAGTTAGTTAAAACTAAAAGAAATCGTACATTACCTCGTCCCGCTGGGAGGGGTCCGACGATGTATATTCCCCATTTGATGAAAAGTGAGGGCAAGGTGACTGAGTGGAGGTGCTCCCCTGCTTGGTGAATCATGGAGGCGTATTTTTGTCATTGCTCGCACCTTATAACGAAGTCGGCTACCTGCTTTTTCATTGTGGGCCAATAGTAGCATGCTCGTATGAGGCATCTGACGAGAGCTCGATTGTCGGTATGAGCTCCGCAGTGACCTTCATGTACTTCTTCAAGGACGCGCCACGTTTGGTTTGTCCCTAAGCATTTTACTAGGGGACCTCCAAACGTTCTTTTGTACAAGTCGTTATTGACGATGTTGTACCTGGCCGCCTGCATTAGAAGCTTCTTGGCTTCGTTTTTATTAGGTGGGAGCACTCCATCCTGCAAGTATGAGATAATACGATTGTGCCAGTCCCAAGTCATGCTTATAGTCCGTACCTCGATTTGATCTATTGATGAATGGAGGAGAGTGACCACGTCCCCTTCTCTGGTTATACTTTTGGTAGCCGCTGCCAGTTTGGCGAGTCTGTTCGCTTCGACGTTCTGCACTCGGGGTATTTGGTCGACTTGTCACTCGTCGAACTTGGGTAATAGTTTGAAAATTTCGGCCTGGTATTTCTGCAGTCATTGTTCCTTAATTAGGAATGTCCCTGTAACTTGATTGACAACGAGTTGTGATTCGCATCGCAGGACTACTCGCCACACTCCGTCCTTGAGTGCCAATTTTAACCCTGCAATCACGACCTCATTGTTAGTTATATCAGGGCATCGTATGGACTAGCGAACTACTTCGCCAGTTGGGACCTCGAGCACGAGTCCCACTCCAGATCCTGATGCGTTAGAAGCGTCATCGGTGTACAAGACCCATTGGTCGTGTATTTTGGTGGAAGCACCATCGGTTTCTTTTTCGACTTCGGGCATTATCTTCGCACTGAAGTCGGTGACGAAGTCGGCAAGAACTTGAGACTTTATCGCCGTTCGCGACTGATAGGTTATATCATGCTCGCTCAGCTCTATGGCCCACTTGGCCAATCTTCTCTATAGTTCGGGATTGTGCAGGATACTCCTTAGATGGGAAAATAATGACCACCGAGATGGGGTGGCACTGGAAATATGGTCTAAGCTTTCGTGAAGCTATGACCAAGGCCAGCGCAAGCTTCTCGAGGTGGGGGTACCTATTTTCAGCATCGACCAACGTTTTGCTAATGTAGTAGATTGGAGATTGCGTATATTTATTTTCTCGTACCAGGACTGCACTTACTGAGACATCAGACACGACCAGATAGACAAGGAGGCGCTCTCCGAGTTCTGTCTTAGCGAGTAGCGGTGACGTGGACATGTAGGCCTTTAGTTCTTTTAAGGCGTCGACGCACTCAGAATTCTATTGGAGTCCATTATCCTTTTTTAGTATGCCGAAAAATTTGTGGCACCTATCGGAGGACCGCGAGATGAATCTCGACAGGGCGGCTATCTGCCCAATCAGCTTTTGCACTTGTTTTTTGCTGGTTAATCTTTCTGGGATTCCTTCTATGGCCCTAATTTGGTTGGGATTGACCTTGATGCCACGTTGCGATACCAAGAAGCCGAGGAATTTTCCATAGGTTACACCGAAGGCGCATTTTTCGGGGTTCAATTGCATGTCGTACCTTCTGAGTATGTCAAAGGCTTCCCTCAAGTGCTCGACATGGTATTCTTTCCTTTCGACTTGACCAACATGTCATCTATGTATACTTCCATAGTCTTGTCGAGTTGATATTTGAACATTTTGGTCACTAGCCTTTAGTATGTTGCCCCTGCATTTTTCAACCCGAATGGCATCACTTTGTAGCAGTATGTCCCCTGGTGGGTGATAAAAATGGTTTTTTCCTAGTCCTCCTTCTTCATGAGGATTTGGTTGTAGCCCGAGTAGGCGTCCAAGAAGTTCAACAGTTCATGTCCGGTTGTGGCATCGATGAGTTGGTCGATATGGGGCAGCGGAAATGAGATTTTTGGGCAGGCCTTATTAAGATATGTGAAGTCTACGCATATCCGCCACTTTCCGTTATTCTTTTTCACCATGACTACACTGGAGACCCACTGAGGATACTTCGATTCCTTGATAGAACCATTTACCAATAATTTTTCGACCTCTTTACAGACTACATCATTTATTGCAGAGTTGAATTTCGTCTCATTTGCCTCACTGGGGGGTAAAATGGGTCGACGTTCAACTTGTGAGTTGCTATCTCCTTCGGGATACCTGGCATGTCTGCATGGGAAAAAGCAAACAAATCTATGTTACTTTTTAAGAATTGGAAAATTTTACTTGTATCTTGGAGTTTATGGCCGATGAAGGCTTTCTTGTTATGGTCAGCGTCGTTTAGTTGGACGGGGTGGAGGTCCTCGACGGTTGATCCTGCGGCTTCTACGATTTCAGGGTCTTTGATGACGTCTTTCCTTTCGCCGCCATATGACCCTGATTTCATTAATTGCTATGCCTCCTCGGCCTTTCCTTTTAATTGTTGGGTGTATGTGCAGTCTTGGGCGATGCGGTAGCATTATAGGGTCGTGCATTGTTCTCCTCGGATGCAGAATACTCCCTAAGGGGTGGAAAATTTGATGACTTGGTATAAGCTGGAGGGAACGGCTTTCATGGCGTGTATCCACGATCGGCTTGTGATGGCATGTACGCCGTATCCTGGTCCATGATATGGAATGTGGTCTCCAATCTGACGCCGCCGGCCAGGACGGACAGTGTGATTTCTCCAGATGTCCGCCCAACTTCATTGTTAAAGCCTGTTAGCGTGATGCAACACAACACTATCTTGTCCCCAAGCTTTATTTGGGTGAGAAATCAAGGATGGATTATGCACGCGCCGCTTCCATCATTGACCATAATACATTTTACATCAGTATTAAAGACACGTAAAGTAATGACAAGGGCGTGATAGTGAGGAAGGACCAAACTGTGGGTATCTGATTTATGGAAGATGATACTTTCTTCGAGTTCGTCATACCATTTGTGGGTGATAGACCGTTTGAGTTTGTGGGTGGTGGTGAACTTCACACTGTTGATAAATGCGTCGTCGCCTCATACGATGATCATTTGAATGGTTCAAACTGGGAAAGGTAGTTTGGGCGGTCCCTGGTGTTGTTCCCACCCTCGGGAGAAGTTGGCCCTCCCACGATCGCTTATCATCTCATTTAAGTACCCTTGGTGAAGCATGTTCACGACTTCATATCTTAGAGCGATGCAGTCCTCAATTTTATGACCTCGTTCCTGGTGGAATTCGCTAAGGGAATTTGACTTTCTGGTGCTCGGGTCAGATCTCACCTTCTGTGGCCATTTCACTTTTGGGCTGAGCTTCTCTAGTGCGTAAACTATTCCTGAGGGGGAAACACAAAACTTGTGAGCCGATAATAAAGAGGGAATACCTCTCTCATTTCGGTGGATTCCTGTTCGCGGCCTGGATGGAACTTCATCATGGCGTGGAGGCGGCATGAGGGTGCCTCTAACATAAGGCTGATGTCTCTCTCGGTTAGGTCAAAATCCTGCTAGATCTCTCCTGCTGTCGTTTCTCCGATCTTTTCTGGACTCCATTTGGACCGAGGTTAGATGTTGGGTAGGTTTGTTGAGATCGTCCTCGTCAGCTCTTACTTCGGCGCAGTAGGCATTGTGTATCTCGTCCCAAGTGGTTAGAGGGTATTTCATGAGTCGGCTTAGAAACTTTTTGGTCGCCCTTGACCCATTCCTGCTTAGCCCATTATGGAAAGCGGCTACCACCATCCCCTCAGACACATTTGGCAGGGTCATTCACCGAGCGAGGATGTCCCTGAGTCTTTCGCCAGGAGATTTCTTAATGGCGAATATGTCGTTCACCCTCACCTCTGCTTTCTTGGCCCCAGTGTGGGCGATGATGAACTTGTCTGCCATTTCCTCGAACGTTTCTATGGAACGTGCAGGTAACTTTGAGTACCAGGTCAGTGCTCCCCCGGTTAGGGTTTCTCCAAACTTCTTCAGCAATATGGATGATACTTGTTCCTTTGCAAGGTTATTTCCTTTCACTGCGGTGACATAGTTGGTTACATGATCCTCCGGGTCCGTCGTGCCGTCATATATTTTCAAGTACAACGGCTTTTTAAGGTCTTTGGTTGTGACGACCCGGCTGGTCGTGTTAAGAATTAACTTCCTGATACCCTATTAACTATTTTTCTCAAGTCTATTTCGGCTAAATTGAGTTGTCGGGACGTTCGATTTTGAGTTTCAGAGAGTTTTGGGACATTAGTCCCTAAATGAGAGCTTAAGTGTTGGAAAGTTGCCCGTAGTTGGAGAAGTGTGAAGACGGCCTCAGAATGGAAACGCGATGGTTACGTTAGCTCCATTAGGTGATTTCGGGGTTGAGAGCATGTTCGGAATGTATTTTGGAAGTCCGTAGCTCATTTAGGCTTGAAATGCCGAAGTTTGAATTTTTGGAGTTTCCAGCCCGATAGTGAATTTTTGATCCAAGGGTCGGAATGGAATTTCGGAAGTTGCAGTAGTTCCATCATTTCATTTGGGATGTGTGTGCAAAATTTGTGGTCATTCGGATGAGTTTAGACGTGTTTCGGCGTCGGATGTGAATTCTAGAATTTTCCTAAGTTTCTAGGCTTGAACCTATGCATAATCAATGATTTTGATGTTATGAGATGTGTTTTAAGGCTCGACCTAGTTCAAATAAGGTGTTAAGGTTTGTTGGTGGATTTGGTTGAGGTCCCGGCGGCCTCAGGGTTGTTTCGGATGCTTAACGGGATAAAATTTGGGATTTAGCTACTGCTGAACCAG
Organism: Nicotiana knightiana; assembly: GCA_005239525.1. Classification (NCBI taxonomy): domain Eukaryota; kingdom Viridiplantae; phylum Streptophyta; class Magnoliopsida; order Solanales; family Solanaceae; genus Nicotiana; species Nicotiana knightiana. The sequence goes on from ML396938.1 coordinate 49,066, forward strand.
GCATCTTCTGGTGTCTTCGCACCTGCGAAGGTTTTTCCGCAAGTGCAGACTCGCAGGCGCGTGGGGCTTGATTGCAGGTGCAATAGAGGGGATATTTGACCAGTGACCGCAGGTGCGACCTGGATACCGCAGGTGCTGTGCGAGATCCCTGTGTGTTTTATTTCAAAAATTCGAGAGTTTATTTCATAAGTCTAAAAATCGTGTAAGGGCTCAAGAATTGGCGATTTTCTGTAGGTTTTGAAGAGAAGGGTCATAGGTAACATTTTCTAATCCTAATTCATTGTTAGACCATTAATCCCCGTTGTTTTCTTTAGTTTAATTATTAAAAATGGGGGAGAAACCATAGGAAATTGATAAAATTTCCCCAACCCGAAATTCTGAAAATTTATGGGGTTTTTGGCATCGGATTTTGATTGTTTCTGGTTGAATGAGTCGTGAGTGGATGGTTGTCCGAAAAATATAACTTTTACCTGATTCCGAGACGTGGGCCCGAGGGGCGTTTTGGTCATTTTACCTAATTTCGCGCCTTATCTTGAATTAAGCAGTAAAAATCAGTTGCATGAGATGTTATTTACGATATGTAATTGAATTGTATAGATTTGGGCCATTTGGAGTCGGATACTCGTGGTAAACGTGTGGTTTCGAGTTGATTTTGAGCCGGTTCGAGGAAAGTGGCTTGTCTAACCTTGTGTGGGGGACCTTACCCCTTAGGATGTGATATATGGTAATTGAATGCCTTGTACGTGAGGTGACGAGCGCGTACTTGTGCTAATTGTTGAAAACTCCGGTTTTACTTTAAATATTTAGACTGAGTTTCTTTCTTACCTGCTTTATTCTAGTTGCAATTATAGCCTATGTTAGTTTAGAAAAGCATGCCTAGTTGACTTGAATTGCCTATTTGCTTAAGTTGCTTTAATTGCACTACGTGAAGCATGTTAGGCTAGAACTACTTGTTGCCTTGTATTTTTTCACTCTATTTCTGAATGTCTTCTTGTTGTGGCTGCGTATTTACTTTGGGACTATGGGACGGTATCCCGGGATATCCCCCTGCATATTTACTTTGGGACTACGGGACGGTATCCGGGGAGATCCCCCTGCATATTTACTTTGGGACTACGGGACGGTATCCCGGGAGATCCCCCTGCGCACTGATAGCTGGACTACGGGATGGTATCCCGGGAGATCCTTCGGATATACATATGATGGGTTACGGGACGGTATCCCGGGAGATCCACTAGACAGTGGAGAAAAGGACTACAGGACGGTAGCCTAGGAGATCCTCATTGTTATCATCGTTGTTGAGTTGTTCGTATTCCGTGTTTACCCTGTTCTTGTGTTTTGTTATTGCCTTATTTGACCTGTCTTACTTCACTGTTGTATTCATTATTACTGTCTGTTTTCTTTCTGTAAATTCCTATTATATTGTTTAACCTCAGTAGGGCCCTGACCTTCCTCGTCACTACTCGACCGAGGTTAGGCTTGGCACTTACTGAGTACCGCTGTGGTGTACTCATGCCCTTTCCTGCGCATGTTTTTCATGTCAGATCCAGGTACCTCCACTCAGTCGCCCTATCCCCAAGGTTGAGAGATCCAGCAGAGACTTCGAGGTACATCTGCCGCGTCCGCAGACCAGGAGTCTCTATCCTATTCCACCTTCTGTGAAAAGTCTTTCCTTCCTTACAGATGTGTAGACATTCTGGAGTTAGAGCAGTGTATTATATTTCTGTTAGCCTGTGGTTCCCGTGAGTTTTCGGGTTTTGGGGTGATATTGTAGACTTCCGTATTATTTTGGGTTGTATATGCCAAGTGGAATTTATATACAGTATTTCTTTTAGATTGATCAGTTTTTACTTTATTATTCCTCAAGTTATGTTGATATTCCGCATTGCTAGGCTTACCTAGTTATAGGGACTAGGTGCTATCACGACATGTTCACGGAGGGCAAACTGGGGTCGTGACATTGGTATGGCGTGTGATGCTGCCTCGTCACTATATGGCTGCTCAACAAACCGGCCGGCATCTCTTTTTGGCAGAAGTTTTGGGGCACCCGATATTTTGTCTACCCTTTATTGGTGCTCTTTCATTTGGCTATAGAGCATTTTTTCTCGTTCTCCATCTCTTCCATTTTCCTCAAAATGGTTGTGAGGGTGTCATTACCTACATCACTAACATTGTGAGTAATACATGTTGCGGGGGGAATGTGTTACTCGTCAGTTGTTGATGCGATACCGACCCTTATCTCTTCTCTACTCGACCTGCGAGCGGGTTTTCAAGGAAGTCAGTAGCGTGTTTGTCAACCATGCTTCAAGTAACTTTTTTACTACTGGTGGTGCCTCTTCTGTCGTGGATGTAGAGGCACCCTTAACGTGTGAGGTCGTGACGCTTCCGGGAGGTGGAGGCGAGCTGTTTCGCCTGGGAGATGTGTTTGGTGTTATGTCTTCACCCTCCGTTTTGTCCACTTCGTTAATGGTGTGGAGGAGGTTGATGGTGAGGTCGGCTATCGCCTTCCTCTTTTCCTCTCCGTTGCCTGTCATGTCAGATTTGTGCAAACAAGGAAATACAGGATTTTGCAAAGTTTTGTGTGTGTTTCTTTTAGATCTAAAAGAAACTAAAGTTTTAACTAGAAAATCTCCATAGACGACGCCAAATTGTTTGAACAAAAAGTATAAACTAATTAAATAAGATGATAATGGGCAAATTCTAGTTAAATATAATAAATCCTAGATCTGAGGTTAATAGATGTAAGTAATATAAAACCTCATTCAAGTCTAGTAAATACCAAGGGGGTGTTTAATGATATTATTATGAATGAGTGAGGGAATAATGTCGAGAATTAAATATATAAATGTCAATAAATATAAATGGATAGAATGATTCACCCAAATATTCAATGAGGTGGATGAGTCTCTCTCTGACAATGATGTAAGACAATCAAACGTAGGAATATAGAAAGTTTTCTCGGATCTAGTGTGAGAAAACTTGAGAACAACAACAAATCGGATCTTTTATAAAAACAATGTTTGTAGTTACTTGAGAATCAACTTTTCTAGAGAGAGCTTATCATATATCATATTACATGCCCCTGTATTTTCTCTCTCTTCCTACTTATATGGACATTTTCCTTACCTAACTGAAAGTACACAAGTTCAAAGAATATTCTGTAGAATATTCCTCTAAAATATCTTATTACTAAACTAGTTCTTTGGGACGATCCGAGTGCTCGACCTCGACCTTAGCTTCTCGGCTCGCCAATATATTACTTCCTAAGCATGACCTCAGCCTAATCGGCTCTTATTCGTCCTTTCTTAGACAAGATTCTTTTGATCAGATTTCGACCCATACAATATCAAGTACCTTTGAGGACAATTCAGATTGGATTGTGTTTATTAAAATGAATCAAAACCACATCTATTTTATATGAATATGTAAAAAAAAATTCCACATAAAAATCGATCTTAAGCAAGCCATATTTTCGTGTGGATATACAATTATATTACAATATTTAAACAAAGTATATTTGCTATTTTTCAAATTAAGCGAAAAAATATTTTCATAACGTATATAAAAAATGAATATGGTTGAGATCAATGACGCATTATAATTGAAAAACGTATGATATTAATTTGAAAAATTTTAACAAAGTTATGTGATAACACTAAATGAGAGTACTATATAATAAAGCGCATCTCGCAATAAAATTTCACGTATAATCTTTAACTAAAAGTGAAATAAATACTTGACAATTCGTTCAAGAAATAATTTGATAGACCTGCTTATTAAGACAAAACCAACCTTATCAATTGAGATATACAAAATTGAAAATCAACAAAGTATCCTTTGTATTGTTTTATTAAACTTAACCATAATTTTATTCGAGTAGGTTTTATTGTAAGGGTCTCAGTGAAGTAGATAATTATACAATTATTAGAGATGTATATTTTTTTCCTTCACTAGGCACATTATCTAGGAATATGACCTAAGTAGATTTCTAACGATTTAACTCTCAAAGGCGGGACCCCTACGGATTTATGAGAGAAGAAAAAAAACACTTATAGTGCCGAATGAATAATATTGTGCAATTAGGAGGTTTATTTCTGTGATTAGGGGTGGATGTAGTGAATTGCCGCCGGGTTCAATTGAACTCATAACTTTTAGTGCGGAGTAAAAATTTATACGGTTAAGGGTGATATGTCCCTCTACTATTGACAATTGTTTAAAAATATCCTTTGTTATACTATCGGGACATAAAATCCCTCACCGTTACACTATTAAACATAAATACCCTTAATTAGACGGCACTGCCACGTGACTTAATCTTAAACATCGAGGCCCACATAATTGACCCAACCCGCTTCGACCCCTATTAACCCAACACGCTCTGACCCACATAACTGACCCATCCTTCTAAAACTAAATACATGACTTAGAACCTAACCTAAACACAGTTCTTTTTTATTCTCTTTCACTCTCTCTAGAAGACTCTGTCCACAGAAGAAAAATTGTTAGATCTCTGTTGCAAATGCTGTAAAGGTAATATTTTTCTCCATGAAAATGCTTCGATTTTCTTGTTTAACTCTTTTTTTCTTAGTATTTTATGTGTTTTCTATTTTTTTAGGGTTTTTCGCCTAGGGTTTTGATTTGTTGTGTTTAATCGACATCATACTTTATTACTGATATGGTTCCGATGTAAAGTTATTGTTGGTCCCGACATGATTTTGGTGTTGGTAGCTGGTTTAGGGTGTTTCTTCGTTCCAATATTCTGAGCTTTTTCTGTCGTTTAATAGGTAAATTTGTCCCTAATTTTGTTACTTTCTGAGTATAGTATTATGTGTGTAGGACCACCTTCCATGATTTTTTAGTTAATTTATTATGGAGTGGGCCTGAAAGTGGACCTTTATGTGATGTTGTCTCAAGATATGAACTTCTTCTTTATTTATTAAGTGAAGTTGTCCCCAATTGTGTGACATTTTGGTATTAAAGTATTCTGTGAGTAGGACCACCTTCAATGGTAGTATGACAGAGTTAAATGTGCTCTTTTATGTGTGAACGGGGACCCCCTACTCTTAGCTGATTTTTTAATTTAATTATTCCCTTTTTAGTTCTGCCTTTCTATTGATTTCTTTATTCTTTGCTAACTGGACTTATTGGCTATATTTGTAGGTTATTGGAGATGGTGTTAGTATATATAATATTCAATTGTGGTGGTGATTGAATTACACAGCCTGGGGCCTTATACACAAAGAAACTGGTGCACACTTGGACATGTTATGACTCAGACTTACTTTCTTATATAGACATAGTGAATGGATATATAAATGAGCTAGGGTTTGTAGGGGTTCAACAGCTTATTGTTGCTTGTCCTTGGCAAATTTTATGAGATTGATGGGGATGTTCGGATTAGACAATTACTTGTCTTGATATGTGATGCATATAATATTGTTAACATTTATGTTGTTGATGAATGTGAGCCACCTATTCATGGTATCCCTGATATTGTACACTATAAAGAATCATACACCCATGAGGATGAGGCTGGTATTGACTGTAGCTTAAGTGACTTAGAATCTGATTCTAGTTCTGAATCAGAAGGTTATGATTATGAAGAATTGGAAATATTGAAAGTAAAAAAAAAGGGAGATAACTGAAGAACTTAATGAGTACAAAGAGTTTTATAAGGGTATGAGCTTTAAGGACATACCAGAAGCTAGGAAGTGTATGAAGTTGTATGCTTTGGCAAACAAGAAAAAGTTAGAGTTGTTGAAGAGTGACAAAATAAGGCTTAGGTATAAATGTGATATATTTGGTTGTCCCTTTTTGTGTTTGATATCCAAAGAGAGGAATGGTGGGGTTAAGATCAAGACCTTAAATACATAACACAGTTGTGGTGTTGCTTATGATAACAATACAGTTGATTTCAGTACTATTGCATAGTATTTCAAGCTTAAATTACAGGATAGTCCTAAGTATAAGGTAAATGAGATGATGGGAGATTTGAAGAGAGTTTTTGAACTAAATATTAGTCATGGAAAGTGTAAGAGAGCAAAGAGAATGGTCTTGGAAAGCTTAGATGGTAGTTTTAGTGATGACTATAACAAATTTGAAGCTTATGCAACTGAATTGAGAGATAGTAATCTAGGTAGTGATGTGGTTATAAACCTTTCAAAGAATGAATTTGAAGAAGGGAAAAGAAGATTCTTGAGGATGTATATTTGCTTTCAAGATTTAAAGATGGGGTTCAATCTAGGGTTGAGACCTTTTATTGGTCTAGATGGCACTTTCTTAAAAGGGAAAGCTAAGTGCCAACTGCTAGTGGCTGTTGGACAAGATTCACAGAACCATTTCTACCCTTTGGCTTGGGTTGTTGTTGCTAAAGAGACAAAGAATACATGGAATTGGTTCTTGCAGTTGCTTCAACATTCTCTATATCTCAAGGATGGGGAAGGAATTACCTTCATGTCAGACAAGCAAAAGGTATTCATATGTCAATGTATTTCTGTCTTTTTCTATTTTTGTCTTTAATTCTGTCTTTTTGCATCTGTTTTTCTGTCCTATAATTCTCCTTTCCAATTCTGTTTTTCTGCATCTATATTTCTGTCCTATAATTCTGTATTTTTTTGACTTCTAAGTGATTGTATGTTTCTGCATTTAATTCTGTTTTTCTGTCCTATAATTTGTCGAGCCCCCTTTTTTCATCTTCCTAGCGGAATATCGGGTTTATGACATTGGTTGAGACAACTCTTTCCTTTTGGAAAAGGGGTTTGCATATTTTGAAGAGTCGCCACCTAACGATTTTAACGGTGTGTTAGGACACCTAAGGTGTTTAATTATAACTACGTTGCTAACCAGAGATTTGGGTAAGGGATTGAAATTATCTTAAGGGGAAGGTGTTAGGCACCCCTCAAGATCCACTGGCCAAATGGTTTCGTGAATTTGTACAACTAACAAATAACAATTAAAGGCTCAAATAAAAGGGTATTTAAGTCTTAAGCATATAGATATTTAGAAAACAATAGAGATGATTATGAACTAGCGTATCCAAGTGTCCTAAGTTTATAATAATATGGATCACATCAATGCAATACCCGGTAATCACTCCTCGAAGAGGGGCTACACGTGGTATTAGCGCACCGGTCATCATATCCATATTCTACCCTTCCCACCCCGTGAAGGTAATTAAAGCGTGTGTTGGTCACGGATTCTATTGCGTGCTATTACCCGTCCCATCCTATCAGTCCTGGAGGAGGCTAGGACTACTACCCTAAAAATAAGTACTAGGTTTACCCCTAGGTTTAAAGGACAGTATTCTAACCGACAATGACAATTAGGACTTCAGATAAGGGAAAACAAATAAGAGTAGATATGAGGCCCAAGTACTCCTCCACAGATTATGCACATAAATAGCACGATTCAAGCACAAGTAAGTCCTTATTAACTTCAAAACCTAAGGCATGATGTCTAGGTGAGAATGCAATAGTGAGGCAGCTTTATTACTGATTTCAGAGGATGAATTTTATCAGTTTCTTACTGACTATAACCATTGATAGTCAAGCAGTAGGTATAAAGGAGTATGCTTCCAATTTTAATAGATTTAACACCTAATGCTTGCTTAAGCGTATCACAACACCCAGTAATTATCCAGATTATTAAAGAAACTGTTACAAGTTAGTTTTCCTAAACATGCTGCACTTAGGTGTTGCAAAAATACAGAACTATTACTAGTTGCTTGGAAACATGGTGAAACTATTTTTAGGGCCTTTTTCATGCAATCAGTAGTTAAACTAGGTGTTAAATGAGGTCCTAAGACATGATATCTAATATGCACAGATGGTGATGCATAATGGGTGGTATGCTGAATTCCTAGACAGGATTTCTAAATGCATAAAGTCACAGTATTTGAACATGCTATGCAGCAAGTATGAGGATGACTTGTTTATTAGCACATCATTATCCTAAGCATAATTCCTAGGTGTACCACAACATTACATCGATATTAGAACTGGTTTACATGAATAACAGGTTTATATTAACATTTATCCTAGAGCATGATTTCTATACGATAAATGATAATGCCATAATAGGATGCTGAAACAGTAAAGATGGACCTAAGGAACAGGATATCTAATACATGATATGCTCGCATACAATCAGCCGTAAGCATGAATTTCTAGTGCACACGTAAGAAATGTAAACCTAGAGGCATGGTATCTACCCTTTAATATGGATAATCTATATAACTACCCTTCCCTTTCCACTATCCATTCCCAAATATCTGTTTACAAATTATTACATACCAGGAACTATGAATTACACAACCAAAGGAAAAATAAGAAGTTACTTCTATCGGGAGCCTTCAATTAGGCCCAGATCTTCCAAACCTCAATGTCCTTGGTGTTTCATATCCTTTCATAGTTCGGGTGTGTCAGAGTTCCCTAAGGACCTCAAGGGCTCCCGTGCAGTGCTCACACCCAGACATAGCCAAAATAGAGTTAAACATGTGCAGTGTGGGAAGTGCCAGCCTTATGTTTCAGAGTTCAGAGGGCACACAAAGGGTCGCCAAAGCAGTGCTCACACAAAGGGGGCTGAACTTAGACTTCTAAGAGTATATGTGAGAGTGCTTTTTATTTTTTTAAAAGGGTTTAAGTAAGAAACAGTTTTGAGAAAGGGTAAGTAAGAAAATAGTTTTGAAGAAGGAAATAGAAGCTTAAATCACACAAAAGACCAAGGATAGTCCAACAATCAAAAACAGGGGTGATGGGATTTGAGGGACAAATACAGAGCATGTGAGGGCAGAGTAATAGTAGGCAGATACACATATAGACATACAATCAGAAATTCCTAAGGGTCTAGAGGATTAGGGGTAATGTAAAGCACTAGGTTAGATTAAACCCCTAAAACAACTAAGGCCATGGTTAAACTAATGTACTAGTCATAGGCATGTAAGAAGTAGGTGCTAATTATACAGAAACATGTTAGTCATAAACAAATAAAGCCTAACTTAACATGTAGAGGGGGGTTCAGGATCCTAGATACATGCTGAATAATAACTAAAAGCAAATTAGAAGAATGTTGAATTACAACAGTAGTAGAAACATGTTGGTTTGAGGACTGAAATATAAATTAGAACATACCAGTGAAGTGATGAAAGCAACAAAACAAACAGGAAGTAGGAGATGCACAATAGTTAGCCTTTGCTTGCAGCCGGCTAACTTAGAATAGTAGTAGTTAGCACAGAAGAGAGAGAAGAGAGTCTTTTTAATTGTGAGATAGAGATTTTGAACCGATTCGTTTATGTCTAATGAGAGAAAAAGTACGCATATATATATTTTTGAAGGTTGGGTGAAAAGTAAGGTAAAAATCAGAATCAGTCAACAATTATGGAACTGAGTATCAATCAGAGTGAAATCATCTCAAGTACTACCATGATTAAGGGAGTTATTCAAACGGTCAGTAACAAATAAGGAAAGACATCATATATAGCTTAAAGGAATATTCAAAGAGTGTAAAATCAACATAGGTATCCTTAATTGAAGGGGATAGATTCAAACGGCTAGTAGGAAAATAAAATAAGGAAAGTTCCCATGCATATAACATACAAGGAAACAATCTCAACCCAGTACAAGTATGCAATTGAGACTAGGTTCATCAGATTCTAATTAAGAAAATAGGGATCAATTAACAGTAAATTAACCATGTAACAAGGTAAGAAATAATCTAAAGGTCAGAAATTAATAAGAATATCCCATAAGAAATCAGTAAGGTTTTCAAATCACAAGGAATCAGGGATTCAAATAATAAATCAGGAACTCTAAAGTAAAAATTACAGAGAATCAAGGATTCGAACATGAATAACATCAATTAAAGGAGATTAACATGAATTGAATAGATAACAGGCAAGAAGTCAGAAACCCTAGTAGTGAAATCATACGAAACTAGAGATTAATATCAATTATAAAGTGAACAGTGAGATAAACGGGATAGCAAGAAAAATCCAAGACATAGATGAATCACATAGGGTAAAATATTAGTGAATCATAAAGCTCATGAAACGCAAACACATATGCAAACATATTATCAAAGACAGATCAGGAACTTAGGGTTTAGGATTAGAAATTAGGGATTTCAACACAACAACTCATATAAGATAGAGAAACTTGAATGAATCGTTAAAACACAGTAGAGACCTTAGGATAATACTGAAAATTCATGGAAAAATTGTTTAAGGGGGATCATGAAACCCTAGTTTTGGAAAAAAATGAAGGATCGTTCGAAAAATAGGAGAATAATTAAAGAAAACTCAGGAAAACCTCATAATACGCATAGATATGTTACAAATCTAAAAGAATTGGAAGTTTAGAAGTTAGGGTTTCAAATAGAATCCAAGAGAGAGAGAGAGAGTCGGTATAGAAACCACCGAATCTAGCCGGAAAGTAGGAAAATCTTACTAAAATCGAGCCATGAGGGCTTGAGACTGGCCAAAGGTGTGAGGGAGTGGACCCTGGTCTCTTGAAGACCTTAGAGACAGCAACACCGGTAAGAAGGAGCCATGAGAGGCCTGAGGATGGTGAGGATTCCATGGTTTCCAGCTAAGAGGCGGTCAGAGAAGACGAACAGACCTCATCGAAGGTGGAGCGTGAGATAGAGAGAGAGTACGAGAGGGGGAAATGAGAGACGGGAGGGGGGGGAGGGGGAGGTCGTTAGGGTTTAATTATGGTAAGTGAAATCTGGGCCGTCGATCTAATTTGATCAACGACTCAGATTGATCCGGGGCTGGGCCGGGTAAGAATTGGTTTGGGCTGGGGGTCTGTTGTTATTTAATTGGGTTAGGGAGTAGGCCAATTTTAGGCTATAATTGAAATAAAAGGGGCTAGCTGTTAAATACCTAATTAAATTAGATAAAACAATTTACAAAAATAGTTAATAAGTATAAAATGGAATTAATGCTTAGAAAATAAATTAAAATGACTGATTAGCATTTAAAAAAATACAAAATGACTAATTACTGTATAAAAATAGTATAAAACATATGAGTGGGCTATAATTGCAAAGTTATTGCAATCATAGCGAAAGAGTGCCAAATTGGCTAATTGTGAAATAATTTGGTCTTAGTAGGACCCTAAATAATGAATTAAATCAAGAAATTCTTTTGAAATTGTTTGTAATGCAATTTTGTAATTAATTATTAGAAATAAAATACCTGATAAATTAAAAATAAATTAATAAAAATATGGGAAAATTATAGAAAAATACCAATTGCTATTAAAGCATATTTTTGAAGGTATATAAGCAATTTTAAAATATTGTGGGAAAATTGGGTATCAACAGCTGCCCCTCTTTACCCGGAAGGATGAAAGAGTTGTCGGGTAAAGATATGATGGCCAATTTTGACCGAGCGAAATGATTTGGAGAGATTTAGGCCGCACCCTGGCTTCTGAGCTGCCTACATATCCCTGGTTTTACAGGAATCAGGTCGTAGTTCAGGAGCCATCGGCGAAGTATGCCGATGAAGTTTCACAAGGACGGACGCAAAGTGTAGGGTTGGGTGGTCAAGGGCTTACGGTATAGTTTGGAGAACTAGAGCGGAACCGCTCCTACCTGGATGGCTGTTGCTAGACAGATTACTTCCAAATGAATAACGAGCATATATCGTACGTAATTTTAACATGATGCAAATTCCCATTGGACCATGAATGCGGTCTTCGGATAGTTGAGGATGACGTCCTTAGACCATGATGTCTTGGGCCATGAATCGCTTGATGCAGGATTCGCGGGCTATGAAATGATGTTCTCGGGCCATGAAGATGGTGCGTCCAAACCATGATGCCTTTGAATAATGATATGCAAACTGATAAAAGAGATCCTTAGGCCATGACATGGTGTTCTCGAGCTATGAAGATGGTGCCTCCAAACGATGACGCCTTTGGATAGGTTGGCGATATCTCAACCCATGAAAATGCAGTAGTATGATGCTAACAAGACAGAGCTTAGTATTGCGAATTTAAAAGGGCAGAGCTTAGCACGAAAGGAAGCAAAGTGAATAATGATAGAGACAGTGATTGCTTTGAAAAGTAAATGGGAGGCAGTGCTTAGCCTCAGAAGGAAGAAAAGTAGCCTTATGCAATATGCGAATGCAGATTGAGGTAGCGTTTAACCTCGGAAGGCAGAAAGGTAGTCTTATACAATATGTGAATGCAGATGGAGGTAGCGTTTGCCTTATGCAATATGCGGACGCAGATGGAGGTAGAGTTTAACCTCGGAAGGCAGAAAGGTAGCCTTATGCAATATGCGAATGCAAATGGAGGTAGCATTTAACCTCGGAAGGTAGAAAGATAGCCTTATGCAATATGCAGATGCAGATGGAGGTATCATTTAACCTTAGAAGGCAGAAAGGTAGCCTTATGCAATATGCGAATGCAGATGTAGGTAGCGTTTAACCTCAGAAGGCAGAAAGGTAGCCTTATGCAATATGCAGATGCAGATGGAGGTAGCGTTTAAACTCGGAAGGCAGAAAGGTAGCCTTATGCAATATGCAGATGCAGATGGAGGTAGCGTTTAACCTCGGAAGGCAGAAAGGTAGCCTTATGCAATATGCGAATGTAGATGGAGGTAGCGTTTAACCTCGGAAGGCAGAAAGGTAGCCTTATGCAATATGCGAATGTAGATGGAGGTAGCGTTTAACCTCGGAAGGCAGAAAGGTAGCCTTATGCAATATGCGAATGTAGATGGAGGTAGCGTTTAACCTCGGAAGGCAGAAAGGTAGCCTTATGCAATATGCGAATGTAGATGGAGGTAGCGTTTAACCTCGGAAGGCAGAAAGGTAGCCTTATGCAATATGCGAATGTAGATGGAGGTAGCGTTTAACCTCGGAAGGCAGAAAGGTAGCCTTATGCAATATGCGAATGTAGATGGAGGTAGCGTTTAACCTCGGAAGGCAGAAAGGTAGCCTTATGCAATATGCGAATGTAGATGGAGGTAGCGTTTAACCTCGGAAGGCAGAAAGGTAGCCTTATGCAATATGCGAATGTAGATGGAGGTAGCGTTTAACCTCGGAAGGCAGAAAGGTAGCCTTATGCAATATGCGAATGTAGATGGAGGTAGCGTTTAACCTCGGAAGGCAGAAAGGTAGCCTTATGCAATATGCGAATGTAGATGGAGGTAGCGTTTAACCTCGGAAGGCAGAAAGGTAGCCTTATGCAATATGCGAATGTAGATGGAGGTAGCGTTTAACCTCGGAAGGCAGAAAGGTAGCCTTATGCAATATGCGAATGTAGATGGAGGTAGCGTTTAACCTCGGAAGGCAGAAAGGTAGCCTTATGCAATATGCGAATGTAGATGGAGGTAGCGTTTAACCTCGGAAGGCAGAAAGGTAGCCTTATGCAATATGCGAATGTAGATGGAGGTAGCGTTTAACCTCGGAAGGCAGAAAGGTAGCCTTATGCAATATGCGAATGTAGATGGAGGTAGCGTTTAACCTCGGAAGGCAGAAAGGTAGCCTTATGCAATATGCGAATGTAGATGGAGGTAGCGTTTAACCTCGGAAGGCAGAAAGGTAGCCTTATGCAATATGCGAATGTAGATGGAGGTAGCGTTTAACCTCGGAAGGCAGAAAGGTAGCCTTATGCAATATGCGAATGTAGATGGAGGTAGCGTTTAACCTCGGAAGGCAGAAAGGTAGCCTTATGCAATATGCGAATGTAGATGGAGGTAGCGTTTAACCTCGGAAGGCAGAAAGGTAGCCTTATGCAATATGCGAATGTAGATGGAGGTAGCGTTTAACCTCGGAAGGCAGAAAGGTAGCCTTATGCAATATGCGAATGTAGATGGAGGTAGCGTTTAACCTCGGAAGGCAGAAAGGTAGCCTTATGCAATATGCGAATGTAGATGGAGGTAGCGTTTAACCTCGGAAGGCAGAAAGGTAGCCTTATGCAATATGCGAATGTAGATGGAGGTAGCGTTTAACCTCGGAAGGCAGAAAGGTAGCCTTATGCAATTATTTAAGGAAGGACGACAGAAATTCTTAGCTGGTGTTAAATTGCGGTAGAGCATTAAGCATTGTTTGTGCTGATAATAAGTGTTGGCATGATGAGTTTGAGGAACGATGTCTGTCCTTGGAGAGGATAATATATTTCGGGGCTTTTTGCAATTTTGTGCCTGCATCCAAAGAAAGATCGTGAGTTTTGTAAAGGGGAAAGGTTAGTTCGCATTCCTACTGGCCCTGCTTGGCTCGTTTGCTTGATCATGATGATATTGTCTGTGTCGTTGGGGTAGTGTTTGCTAAACAAGCTGTTTCAAAAAATAAATATGTATGATTTTGTAAAAGTATAATATAAGCATGTAATCTAAAATAGTTTTAGATGAACCGACGACATGAAACGGTTTGAGACATTGCAACCTCTCTTGCTGCGGAATTTTGAGGGTCCTCCTCAAAATTCTGCCCCATTTTGCTGGGTGGATGCCTCTGACTGCTGCTCGTGCGGCGACTGGCTGAACTTGCTTCAGAATTTTGAGGGTCCTCCTCAAAATTCTGCCCTAGTTTCCAATTACGGGGAAAAATAGATTTTTATTGAATTGTGACCGAACTCATAGGGATGCCTATGTATCCCCTCTTAAACGGGAATCAGGTTAGGCGTAGTTCAAATTACATCACTAAGAAAGCATAAAGATTACACATAGTAACGCTTGACTGCATCTGAATTGATTGGTTTCGGCCAAACTTCTCCGTCCATTTCTGAAATTATGAGTGCTCCTCAGGTCAGCACTCTATAAACCATGTACGGACCTTTCCAATTAGAATAGAACTTCCCCTTGGCTTCATCTTGATGCAGAAAGATTTTATTTGACACCAGCTGCCCTGGTGTGAATCGTCTCGGCTTGACTTTCTTGTTGAAGGCCCTGGCCATTCTGTTATGATATATTTGACCATGACATACTGCATTCATTTTCTTCCCATCTATGAGGTCCAGTTGCTCATAACGGCTTCTTACCCATTCTGCATCGCTGAGCTCAGCTTCCTGTATAATTCGTAGAGATGGAATCTCCACTTCGGCAGGAATTACAACCTCTGTTCCATAAACTAGCATATAGGGAGTTGCCCCTGTTGATGTGTGGACAATGGTGCGGTATCCCAGTAAAGCGAATGATAACTTTTCATGCCATTGCTTGTGCCTTTTCTATCATCTTTCTTAGTATCTTCTTGATGTTTTTTTTAGCAGCCTCTATGGCTCCATTCATTTGAGGTCTGTATGCTGTGGAATTATTGTATTTGATCCTGAAAGTTTTACACATAGCTTTCATCAAGTCATTGTTGAGATTATAACCATTGTCGGTGATGATTGACTCTGGAACTCCGAACCGACAAACAATGCGGTCACGGACAAAGTCGGCCACGACTTTCTTAGTAACTGCTTTGTAGGAGGCTGCTTCGACCCAATTAGTGAACTAGTCAATGGAGACCAAAATGAACCTGTGGCCATTGGAAGCATCAGGCTCAATTGGTCCAATAACGTCCATATCCCAAGCAGCTAACGGCCATGGTAAGCTTGTCGCATTGAGCTTACTTGGAGGCACCTTTATCGTATCCCCATGTATATGGCAGCGGTGGCACTTCCGAACATACTGGATGTAGTCCGTTTCCATAGTCATCCAAAAGTAACCAACTCAGAGTATTTTCTTTGTTAGAACAAAACCGTTCATATGTGGGCCAGAGGTCCCTGCATGAATTTCTTCTAACAATTTTGATGCTTCTTTTGCGTCAACACACCTTAATAACCCCAAATCGGGAGTCCTCCTATACAGGATTCCTCTGATGTGGAAAAGTTTTTTGGACAATCTCCGAAGTGTGCATTTTTTAGTGGAATTTGCAAGCTCGGGGTATTCTCCTTTTGCCAAGTACTTATCGATGTCATGAAACCAAGGATTTCTATTTGCTTCTTCTTTGATATGGGCACAGTAAGCTGGCTGATTATGGAGCTTTATGGGAATAGGGTCAATGAAATTCTTGTCCGGATGCTGGATCATTGAGGACAAAGTAGTTAATACGTCGGCGAACTCATTCTAGATTCTAGGGACGTGGCGAAACTATATCTTTGTGAACCTCTTTCTTAACTCATGTACGTGGTGCAGATACGGCAGTATCTTGGAATTCTTTGTTGCCCATTCTCCTTGTACCTGATGTACCAATAAGTCTGAATCACCGATCACTAACAGCTCCTGGACGTTCATGTCAATGGCCATATTGAGCCCCAAGATGCAGGCTTCATATTCGGCCATATTGTTGGTGCAAGGGAACCTGAGTTTGGCGGATATCGGATAATGCTGACCGGTCTCTGATACTAGTACTGCTCTAATACCGACTCCCTTGAAGTTTGTTGTTCCATCAAAGAACATCCTCCAACCATCATAGGATTCTGCAATATCTTCTCCTATGAATAATCCCTCTCCATCAGGAAAATATGTTTTCTGAGGTTCGTATCCTCCATCTACGGGATTCTCAGCAAGATGGTCAGCCAAAGCTTGTCCTTTAACTGCCTTCTGAGTCATGTAAACAATGTTGAATTCGCTCGGCAGGATTTGCCACTTGACTAGCTTGCCAGTGGGCATGAGCTTATGAAAGATGTACTTTAATGGATCCATCCTTGATATGAGATATGTTGTGTAGGCACAAAAGTAATGTCTCAGCTTTTGGGCGACCCAAGTCAGAGCACAACATGTACACTCTAATAGAGAATACCGGGCCTCATATGGAGTGAACTTCTTGCTGAGGTAATAAATAGCTTGTTCCTTTCTTCCTGTTTCATCGTGCTGCCCTAGAACGCAGCCGAAAGCTCCATCTAATACTGCAAGATAGAGTAGCAAAGGTCTTCCTGGCTCGGGCAGTACTAGGACTAGCGGTGTTGACAAATATTCCTTAATTCTGTCGAAAGCCTTTTGACAATCATCGGTCCACTCGGTCGCAGCGTCCTTCTTCAGCATCTTAAAGATTGGCTCACATATAACTATAGACTGTAGTATAAACTGGCTGATGTAATTAAGCCTCCCCAAGAAACTCATCACATCTTTCTTGTTCCTTGGTGGTGGTAGCTCTTGAATGGCTTTGACCTTGGACGGATCCAATTCTATTCCCCGGTGGCTTACAATAAATCCCAGCAACTTCCCAGCAGGAACCCCGAATGCACACTTCGTGGGGTTTAGTTTCAAATTGTATTTTCGCAATCTATTGAAGAACTTCCCCAAATTCTCCATGTGATCAGCAGCTTTCTTTGATTTGATAATAACATCATCCACATACACCTCGATCTCCTTATGAATCATGTCATGGAATATGGTGGTCATGTCCCTCATGTAGGTGGCCCCTAAATTCTTTAGATCGAATGGCATCATCTTGTAACAATACACTCCCTACAGCGTAATGAATGCCGTTTTATCAGCATCTTCCTCATCCATCCAAATATGGTGATAACCAACTAAGCAATCCACAAATCATGCTTGGCACAATTATCAATCAGAATATGTATATTTGGCAAGGGGAAGTCGTCTTTCGGACTAGCCCGGTTGAGATCCCGGTAGTCGACGTAGACTCTAACCTTCCCGTCCTTCTTGGGAACAGGTACAATGTTGGATAACTATGTCAGGTACTCCACTACCTGGAGAACTTTGGCGTTGATCTGCTTGGTAACTTCTTCTTTGATTTTAAAACTCATGTCGGATTTGAACTTTTTGAGCTTTTGTTTCACTGGTGGACACATTGGATTGGTTGGCAGTTTGTGATCCACAATAGACGTACTTAGACCTGTCATGTCATCATACGACCATGAAAATACGTCCTCATACTCTCTTAGAAACTCTGTGTATTCTTTCTTTTCTGATGGTGACAAATGAATGCTGATGCGAGTCTCCTTGACGTTTGCTGAATCTCCTAGGTTGATAACTTCAGTCTCATCCAGGTTGGACTTAGGTCTGTTCTCAAAGTTCTCAACTTCTTTGACAATCTTGTCAGGTATGTCGTCTTCATCTGAATCAATGCCCGTTTTCTGCGTTGTCTCATTGCATGTCATAGTCATAGATTCATCAAGACAAGTAATAGTAATGCTGTATAAATAAAGTAATGAGAGAAACAATAGCAATAAATATCAAATTCGTAAGAGAAATTTAGAAGATGCTTTGATAGATTGAATAACTGTTTTGAACATTTGAAGATCTTTATTGCAGAGATTGAAAATGCAGGAAAAGGAAAATCATTTAGTAAATAAAACAGTAAATAATGCTTGTTTTAGCCTTGCTACCCTGAGGCTCGTCGGACTTTGGTTGTCTTGATAGACCAGTTCTTGAGATATGACCCCTTGATTACAGTCTGTATGGAAGGTCCTTTCTCCCCCTCCCTCTCGAGAACAACACAACAATCCATATCATCATCCTCCAGGAACAAACTCCTCACTACTGCAAGTGTTTCTTCCTTGTATGAACCGTAAATATTGTCAGCCTGCTTGAAAGTCTGATCAAGATGAGGTATCGACTGCTTCAAAGGGTAATAGGGACCGCGCCAAGGTGGCGACCAGTCGTTGAATTCCTGCCAAGTGTACTCATACCCCAGGCTGAAAGTGGTGCCATGCTCCTTAAGCTTTATGGACTTTGTGATCTCTTGGAGGTTCTTACCGAGCCCTTTGCCTGGCTCATATCCTCGCCAGTTTAGGATGCTCTCAATCTTGTTGTCCCACCATTTGTCCTTGTCGATTGCATTGACCCGTTCAATGTGGTGGTAAGTTCCTCCGCCTATCTTCATTTTTTCGTCAATTACCGGAATAGTTTGACGACTATAAATGGGGTTGCTACCGTCACCATGAATAATCACCTCTTGGTGGTTCCACTTGAATTTTACCGCCTGATGTAGTGTTGATGCTACGGCCCTAGCAGCGTGAATCCAGGGTCGTCCCAACAACAGGTTGTAGGATACCGGCATATCTATCACCTGGAAATCCACTTCGAACCAAGTCGGCCTCATCTGTAGACATAGACTGATCTCCCCCATGGTGGACCTCTGAGAACTATCAAATGCTTTCACATTGATCGCCCCATCCCTTATCTCATGTAGCCCTTTACCCAATTTCTTGAGTGTTATCAACAGACAGATGTTAATACTGGAACCTCCATCGATCAAGATTTTTGTGATGAAATGATCTGCGCATTGCACGGTGATGTGCAGTGCTTTGTTGTGCCCCAATCTTTCAGGTGGTACCTCGTCCTCATGAAAAGTGATTTTACGACTCTCCAGTACCTAGCTTACCATATTGGCCATTACCCCAGTAGTGATGTTGTTTGGCACATATGCTTCACTCAACACTTTCAACAAAGCATTTCTGTGTGTTTCAAAATTCTGCAGCAGAGAGAGGATGGATATATGTGCCAGTGTCTTGTTCAGTTGGTCGATGACTGAATACTCCTTAGCCTGTACCTTTCTCCAAAGGTCATCGGGACCTGTTTCGATAAGGGGAGGCCGGTTGGCAGCCTGCTTGCTTGACTCGGCCAGATGCTCAGGGGTGTAGATCCAACCAGTTTTCGTCATACCCTGTGCTGCGACAACTTCCTCAGACCTGACCTTGCCTTTCCTTCTCACCTCGGCGGCGTAGTCCTAAGGGATAGCATTTGAATAGAAGGGTGGCGTGGTTAGCATTGCCATCGGAATTGGTGCAACCATCTTTACTTCAAACGGAATGTGTGTTTGGGGTGGCAAGACTATGACCTTGAATGAAGCTGGTGCATTTGCTGGAGATACAAACTCAACTTCAATTGGCACTGGTGACTTTGCAGGTGGCGCTGCTTCAAACTCAAATGGTATAGACATATTCACCTAAGAGGCCTCAGATGGCTGAATCTGGACTATGATCGGTTTGAGAGTGACTGCGGGTTTCTTTGGGTCATCGCCTTCTGCGATCAACCCGATTGACCCCTCGGGATGCCATTCATCTTCTATTTAAATCATATGGATACCTCTGCCCTTATGGTCTGGCAGAGGATTGTCGCGGATGTTTGGAGCGGGGTCTTTTGCCACAATAATCTTATTGTCAATGAGAGCCTGTATTTTGTCCTTCAGAGAACGACATTCTTTGATGGTGTGTCCTTTCATGTAGAAATGGTATGCACAGGATTTGTTTGGGTTAACCCACTGAGAAGGGTTCTCAGGGGTAGTGGCAGGGATAGGTGTGACATAACCAGCAGCTTTGAGGTTTTCATACAGTTGGTCAATGGGCTCAGCTATGGCGGTGTATTGCTTTGGAGGGTGGCGATGAAAATTGGGACGAGGTCTAGGGAAGTTTTGGCGTGCAGGGGGTGATTGGTAATGGGATGGCTAGGAATTATAAGTGTGGTAGACAGGAGCGGGTTGTGGATATTTGGGCGAAGCAGGTTGATATGTGGGTGGTGGAGCTTGGTAGGAAGGTGGCGGAGTTTGGTAATTTGGTGAGGGTGCTTGGTAATTCGGGGTTGGATGATATGTGAGTGGAGGTGTCGGATAGGTTTGGTATTTGAGCGTGAACTTGGTTCTTTGTGCAACTGTTACGGCTCCCACATCTCTCTTCTTAGACACACCACCGGACTGTAGAGCCTTATTAGTGGCTTGCAAGGCTTCAAAATTTGTAACCATACCGTTTTTAATACCTTCTTCAATCCGCTCACCCAATTTGATGATGCCAGAGAACTTGTGGCCTTCAACCATCAATAACCATTCATAATACTACGGGTCCTGAGCCCAGACAAAGAACTTGTTCATCTGTTCTTCCTCTAGAGCAGGTCTGACTTTAGCGGCTTCGGACCTCCAGCGAGTAGCATACGCAAGAAAGGTTTCTTCTTCAGATTTTGAATGTAGAACACATCCGGTGCGTTCTCTGTGTTGAATCTAAACCTGTCCATGAAATCAGACGCCATGCTTACCCAGTTTGACCATTTATTGGGGTCTTGGCTGATGTACCAAGACAGTGCATCTCCCTTCAAACTCCTCATGAACAACTTCATGCATATTCTTTCATCCTTTCCTACGCCAACCAAGTTGTCGCAATAGGTCCTCAGATGGACTCTCGGATCACCGGTACCATCAAACATTTCGAACTTTGGAGGTTTGTACCCCTTGGTTAGTTCGACATCAGGTTGGATACAAAGGTCTTCATAATTCAACCCTTCAATCCCCTTGGTTCCTTCAACACCCTGGACTCGGCTGGTCAGTTTCCTAAGCTCCTCGGCCAGGTTCCTGATAAGTAAATCCTTTTCGTCAGACTCAGACGCCTGTGGGATAGGTGGAGTGGAGTGGGTCATGGTTTCCACATAGATGGTATTGTTATAGGTGTGGAAATGGTCTTTTGTGGGGTTTTGGGGTTTTGGGATGAGTAGTGGAGTGTTATTTGAGGTGTGGCAAGCATTGCACTACATCGGGAGAGTTTGGTTCTTTGGGGGAGTGGTGTGATGGTGAGGTGTGGGATGATTTTGATGTCTTGGGATATTTTGTGGAGGTGCGAGGTTTTGAGCATTTGGAAGGTTGACGTCAGGGACGTTGAGGGAAAATGACAAATTGGCCAGATTCCGGACTTGATCGAGTTCTTCTTGAAACTTCAACAATTTCTGTTCAAGCACTGACATGTTCTCATGCAGGAACAGAATACCTCGGCCATCAGTGGCCTCTACCCGTTCAATCATATTCTCCTTTCTGGTGCCACTGGACTCTTCTATCTTACTTTTGCCTTTGTTTTTTCCCTTAGGAGGACTAGGGGGAGGAGTAGGTGGAGGGCCCTTGGATCTGGTGCGATAGGCTGATGATGCTAGAATGCACAAACTAACATTTGGGGAGGGGAGTAAGAAAAAATAAATAAAAACAAAAGGTAACCAAGTCAGTGAGGATCATGAAAAGAGTATTGCAATATTTAAACACATAATGCGGAAATGAAAGTGTGTCCTAAGTTGGGGACCTCTTTGTGCCCGAGGTAGGCCTAGCGATAAATTTATTTGGAGAACTTAAAATTCTAAATGCCTCATTTTATTGATAATAAAAATAGAAAAATCCCAAAACGATAGAAATAAAAGTCACTAATGGCCATTGGCCTTATTACATCGGTAGAAAAAATAAAGACATTCATATCTACTTGGTCCTAGAAGGACCTGCCCCAGATTCTAAATTCTTGCTTCCTTCGAGCAGCTTTCCCAGCTCGCGAAGTCCCAACAACAGGTAAGTTCTGGCTAGGTATCCCCCTGCAGCTCCCTCAGCCTTTTGATAATCTTCAACTCTTTTGATGAACTTTTCTTCCAGCTCGATTATACCTCGTTCCAAGTACCCCAGCCTCTTGTTGGCGTTGATAGCCATGTCCTTCCATTCCTTGATCAGTCTTTTGTTGGACTCATGTATCTTGGTTGGGCAGCTAGTTGAACTTGACTTGTGCTTCAGCCCTTTCATCTATAACCCTGTGACCTCGGACGTACCCCGTCTTGCTCTGACCACCCAGATCCTCTTCTAACCAACCAAGATAGAAAGGGGTATAACCGGCGTGATACATGTCTGGCTTGATGGTGTCTTTCTCAAGTATAACTTTGCAGTGACATAAGTGCTGAGCTTGGCACTTGTGAGGACTATCATTATTTTGAAAGTCAGCTCGAAGATGGCTCATCTTATCGACCCTAGGGATGACTTGTTTCCTTCCTGCTTGCCTCATAACTCGAAGAGGGACGTAAGGGTATGTCCCCCTTAGACCAATCAGTATCAGAAATGATGCGTCTTGAGATTGAATGATAAACTCATCCGTTGGAAACCATTCAAACATCCATTGAACCTGTTCTTCAGTCAAGTTATCAAAAAGTTCAACCCATCCTTCAGCATTTTCAGGCTGAGAGAACATGTCAGGGATATAGTTCATTCGCTTTGGGTGATCGAAAGTGATGTGGTCATCCCACATTCTGCGGTGGATGTCCTGTCGATATTCGCCTTTTTGGAGATGTTCCATGATCCAGAGTTGAAGTAATAAATTGCAACCTTCGAAATGCTTTGCTCATTGTTTACACCTTTCTAAGGCTCGATATATGTCTGCAACGATCAGGGGCACAATGCTGAAATATTGCCCATTTACCCCTTCCATTATAGTCTTAGTTACCATGGCTAGCCTGGTATGGATCTTTTCCTTCTTCATCGGGAACACGATCAAACCCAAAAAGCAAACCATATACACGAACACTCGGCGATGGACGTGTCCCAGAGAGGTGATAGCAAACTTGTCATGGTAGGTACGGTATGATTTGCTGTAGCCATACCTTTCGTACAAGTAGTCAAAAGGAATGTACGAATCCTCCAAACATACCAATTNATTCTGCGGTGGATGTCCTGTCGATATTCGCCTTTTTGGAGATGTTCCATGATCCAGAGTTGAAGTAATAAATTGCAACCTTCGAAATGCTTTGCTCATTGTTTACACCTTTCTAAGGCTCGATATATGTCTGCAACGATCAGGGGCACAATGCTGAAATATTGCCCATTTACCCCTTCCATTATAGTCTTAGTTACCATGGCTAGCCTGGTATGGATCTTTTCCTTCTTCATCGGGAACACGATCAAACCCAAAAAGCAAACCATATACACGAACACTCGGCGATGGACGTGTCCCAGAGAGGTGATAGCAAACTTGTCATGGTAGGTACGGTATGATTTGCTGTAGCCATACCTTTCGTACAAGTAGTCAAAAGGAATGTACAAATCCTCCAAACATACCAATTCCGCGTCCTTTTTCAGACCCATCATTTTGAGGAAACTTTTGCCTGTTGGTTCTCAGGCATCAGCAACCCCGGGGTTCCCATACTAGGTTAGACATCCCTCCTATCTCTTCTATCAACGGCGCCATTTCGATGTTCCAAAAGCGGAACACGGACCTTTCACGATCCCAGAACAGGGTAGCAGCTTCTACTATCATTTTGTTAGGCTGGATTTCCAAAAGAGATGGTAGATTACCCAAGTGTTTTCTGACAATAGCTTTGTCGCTAGAGTGCAGATCCTCCCACCAACTCAACAGTTTTGGGTGGATGTCGGAGACCATGCCGAATCTGTGGACTTCGTGCCTCATTTTTTTTTCTACAAAGCAAATAGGTTAGGCCCTTACGCCCACCGGACTCGACTATTTATCGTCAATAATTAGCAGGAAGCATTTAGTTCTCCAAATAAATGCACAGAATGTGAGGGCGTCCATTTGGGTTTAGGGAAACCCGGTGGACTTTTAGATAAGGCTATCTTAAAATCTATTGCGTGGACTAGGTTTGACCATGATGCATGCAATAGTGCAACAGAGTAAGGATTATATGGGGTTTTAGACTGGTACCCTTGAGCGGAAAACTCAAGGGGGAAAGGCACGAAACCGTCGACTGCACCGCTGATCGACTAGTTTTACCACAAATAAGCCTTTCCAAATTTAGTGGGTGATAATATAGGAAGGGTGCAACCACTCATCAAGCGTTGATATAGTATTTTGTTTGGCACGAGTGGAGTATGAATGTTGAACATGATTTATGCAATAAGTATTAAAACAAGTTTTCACGTATTTGCACGTTAAAGAAAGCGGTAAAAACGGTAGTAATGATTTAAAGCAGTTACAAAAGGAAACAAAGAGATATGTCAGTTACGTTTTAGAAGAAAAGTAAATACCCGAAGTAAACAATTAATTGCATGTAAAGGGAATAGGAAAGGGTGAAAGTATTTAAAATAAAGGCATAAATTCACGAAACTATTTGAAATGGTAAAATCCTGGATATCCCCAGCAGAGTCGCCATGCTGTCGCGCCCCCTTTTTTCCTCTTCTTACCGGAATATCGTGTTTATGACATTGGTTGGGACAGCTCTTTCCTTTTGGGAAAGGGGTTTGCATATTTTGAAGAGTCGCCACCTAACGATTATAACGGTGCGTTAGGGCACCTAAGGGGTTCAATTATAACTACGTTGCTAACCAGAGATTTGGGTAAGGGATTGAAATTATCCTAAGGGGAAGGTGTTAGGCACCCCTCAGGATCCACAAGTGTGGTTCCTGGCCAAATGGTTTCGTGAATTTGTACAACTAACAAATAACAAGTAAGGGCTCAAATAAAAAGGGATTTAAGTCTTAAGCATATAGATGTTTAGAAAACAGTAGAGATGATTACGAACTAGCGTATACAGGTGTCCTAGGTTTATAATAATATGGATCACATTAATGCAATACCCGATAATCACTCCTCGAAGAGGGGCTACACGTGGTATTAGCTCACCGGTCATCATATCCATATTCTACCCTTCCTACCCTGTGAAGGTAATTAAAGCATGTGTTGGTCACGGATTCTATTGTGTGCTATTACCCGTCCCATCCTATCAGTCCTGGAGGAGGCTAGGACTACTACCCTAAAAGGAAGTAGTAGGTTGACCCCTAGGTTTAAAGGACAAGATTCTAAACGACAAACAACGACAATTAGGACTTCAGATAAGGGAAAACAAAAAAGAGCAGATACGAGGCCCAAGTACTCCTCCACAGACTATGCGCATAAATAGCACGACTCAGACACAAGTAAGTCCTTATTAGCTTCAGAACCTAAGGCATGATTTCTAGGTGAGAATGCAATAGTGAGGCAACTATATTACTGATTTCAGAGGATGAATTTTATCAGTTTCTTACTGATTATAACCATTGATAGTCAAGCAGCAGGTATAAAGGAGTATGCTTCCAATTTTAATAAATTTAACACCTAAAGCTTGCTTAAGTGTATGACAACATCCAGTAATTATCCAGATTATTAAAGAAACTATTACAAGGTAGTTTGCCTAAACATGCTGCACCTAGGTATTGCAAAAATACAGAACTATTACCAGTTGTTTGGAAACATGGTGGAACTATTTTTTAGGGAGTTTTTCATGCAATCAGTAGTTAAACTAGGTGTTGAATAATATCCTAAGACATGATATCTAATATGCACACATGGGGATGCATAATGGGTGGTATGCAGAATTCCTACGCAGGATTTCTAAATGCATAAAGTCACAGTTTTGAACATGCTATGCAGCAAGTATAAGGATGACTTGTTTATTAGCGCATCATTATCCTAAGCATGATTCATAGGTGTACCACAACATTACAGCAATATTAGAACTGGTTTACATGAATAATATGTTTATATTAATATTTAATCCTAGAGCATGATTTCTATATGATAAATGATAATGCCATAATAGGATGCTGAAACAGTAAACATGGACCTAAGGAACAGGATATCTCATGCATGATATGCTCGCATACAATCAGCCCTAAGCATGAATTTCTAGTGCACACGTAAGAAATGTAAACCTAGAGGCATGGTATCTACCTTTTAACATGGATAATCTATATAACTACCCTTCCTTTTTCCACTATCCATTCCCAAATATCTGTTTACAAATTATTACATAACAGGAATTATGAATTATACAACCAAAGGAAAAATAAGAAGTTACTTCTATAGGGAGCCTTTAACTAGGCCCAGATCTTTCAAACCTCAATGCCTTTGGTGTTTCATAACCTTTCATAGTTCGGGTGTGTCAGAGTTCCCTAAGGACCTCAAGGGCTCCCGAGCAGTGCTCACACCCAGACATAGCCAAAATAGAGTTAAACATGTGCAGTGTGGGAAGTGCCAGCCTTATGTGTCAGAGTTCAGAGGGCACACAAAGGGTCGCCAAAGCAGTGCTCACACAAAGGGGGCTGAACTTAGACTTCTAAGAGTATATGTGAGAGTGTTTTTTATTTTTTTAAAAAGGGTTTAAGTAAGAAACAGTTTTGAGAAAGGGTAAGTAAGAAAATAGTTTTGAAGAAGGAAATAGAAGCTTAAATCACACAAAAGACCAAGGATAGTCCAACAATCAAAAACAGGGGTGATGGGATTTGAGGGACAAATACAGAGCATGTGAGGGCAGAGTAATAGTAGGCAGATACACATATAGACATACAATCAGAAATTCCTAAGGGTCTAGAGGATTAGGGGTAATGTAAAGCACTAGGTTAGATTAAACCCCTAAAACAACTAAGGGCATGGTTAAACTAATGTACTAGTCATAGGCATGTAAGAAGTAGGTGCTAAGTATACAGAAACATGTTAGTCATAAACAAATAAAGCCTAACTTAACATGTAGAGGGGGGTTCAGGATCCTAGATACATGCTGAATAATAACTAAAAGCAAATTAGAAGAATGTTGAATTACAACAGTAGTAGAAACATGTTGGTTTGAGGACTGAAATCTAAATTAGAACATACCAGTGAAGTGAAGAAAG
>ML396939.1:1422-16342 GCA_005239525.1 Nicotiana knightiana
CCTGGCGTTAGCCAGGCGTTAGGGCTGAAACGCCAGCCCTAGCCTATCGTTAGCCAGGCGTTAGGGATGAAACGCCAGCCCTAGCCTGGCGTTAGCCAGGCGTTAGGGCTGAAACGCCAGCCCTAGCCTGGCGTTAGCCGGGCCTTTGGGTCCAAACGCCAGGGTCCCCAGTTCGGAGAAAAACCGAGTTTTGACGAGTTTAAGTGTCTCCCAATTGAAATAGAGGTCTCCTATACGTTAAAGGTTGGTCCTAAGCTTATGAATAGACTCCATAACTAAAAAAAAAAGATTCCAATCACACTACACTCATGTACACAATTTTTAGTTTGCTAAAAATATGTCACGCGTACGTGTACATAATTAATAGCACTTAATTAATATTTAAACTATTCAGCCCAAAGTCACGTGAACGTATATCTTGACTTAATAAAAAATCACAACTATGTCACGCGAACGTGTACATAATCACGCTAGCTTAATTAAAATTGCGCCTAGAGCACTCTAACGATGTTCATTATTATTGTAAAGTCATGAGGTTTGGATTTATTTGTAGGATAAGCATATGAAGCTATTTGAAATTGTAAGTCATTTATACTATGCAATTTCCGTTTACACCTTAATAGTTAGCTGCTAATTTAGCAAATAAAGACATTATTTTTTAACAATTACATGAAGCACGTGAATAATCCACGTTAAGAGATAAACAGGGATATGTCTAAACAAAGCTTTTTAACTTTAGCTAACAGTTCACATAGCTTTTTATTTTTTTTTTTATATGTTTAAACTTTGGATTTTGAATTCAAAGGAAAACGTCTACTTATTCAACAATCTTCAAATAAATCAGAAGGCCAAGATGCTAAAATATTCTATGTGAACTAAACATGTAGATGCAAAATCAAATAGCAACAAAAAATTTAACTAAGAGATGACCACCCGATGTAATAGTATTATCAAAACGCTAAAATAGAAACTGACTTTTAAATGAAGAAATTTGATTATGTATAAACTTCGAACAGGGGCCTCGACAACACCTTGACGGACTGAGCTCAACTTAAAAGAACAACAACAATTAATGAAGGTGGAGTTGCTGCGTTTTTGGAGTGTCTTGATGAAGGAAAGAAAAGGGAAATCCGTTCTTCAGCTTCTTCCATTTTTTTTTTCTTTCCGTTCTCTCCTGTTTTCCTTTTCCTTTTTCTTCTTTCTTTTCCCTTCCTTTCTCTCTTTTCTTTTCCGTTTCTTTTCTTTCCTCCTGTTTCTTTCTTTGCTTTTTCTTTTTTTTTCTTCTTGCCGTTTTTTTTTCTCTGTCTTTCTTTTTTCTTTCCTTTTCAGAATCTCCTCCCCTTTCTTTGTGTACCCCTTAATTATATATAGATGTATATGTTTTATAGTAACTGATGTGAGGAAGTAGTGTGCTAAGTGGGGAAGTGGAGAAAATATGTGAAGGAGTGGGGGTGAGGCAAGAGTGAAGTGGGGAAGTTGGGTGATATTTTTTTTATATTTATTATTATTATTATTATTTTTATTTTAACTCTTTTTTTTTTTTCGTTTTTTTTTATTCGAATATATATATATATATTTTAAATTGAATAAAGAAGATAAAATACACATCTATAACTTACATGTAAATTAAAAGAAACCAAGTTTTATATTCTAAGAAAGTGAATATTTTTTGTTGTTTTTAATTTTCTTAACTAAAACCTATTAAGAGTAAGATAAAATTTAAAATATTAAGATTAGACCTTAAATTAATATTTACAGCAAACTAGTATAGAATTTGGGTGTGGTCAAAAAATAGTTGTTCACAGTTATCAGCCATCAACTAAAGTCCAAAAATGATTCGTTAACCCTCCAAAACTCACCCGAGGCCCTCGAGACCTCAACCAAATATATCATCAAGTCTCAAAACATGATACGAACTTAGTCGAACCCTCAAATAAGCTCAAAAAACATTAAAAACATGAATTACATGCGTATTCAAGCCTAATGAACTTTGAAAGTTCAAATTTCCACAAACGACTCAGAAACCTATCAAACCACGTCCGATTGTCCTCAAATTTTGCACACAAACAAAAAATGGCATCACGAACCTACTCCAACTTCCGGAAATCCAACTCGACCCTGATATCAAAAACTTTACTCTCGGTCAAACTTGCCAAAATTCCAACTTTCGCCAATTCTAACCTAATTCTACTATGGACCTCCAAATCATATTTCAGACGTTCTCCTAAGTCCAAAATCACCTAACGGAGCTGAAGAAACCATCAAAATTCAAATCTGATGTCGTTTACACATAAGTTGATATCCGGTCGACTTTTCTGACTTAAGCTTTCAATTAAGATACTAAGTGTCTCAATTCACTCTGAAATCACTCCAGACCAGAACCAACTAACGCGATAAGACATATAACAATAGTAGAACACAAAGGGGCAAAAAATGGGGGTAGGGGGCTACTACACTCGAAACGACCGTCTGGGTTGTTACATTAGAATTGTTGTGTCTTTGTTAGTGTTAAAGCCATAAACCTTGTGTTTGTGTTTTGGCTAGAGTTAGTCAAAGTGTGAGCTTTTGTAATGGAGTTATTACAAAGAGGCTTGCAATAGAGTTATTACAAGTAGGTGAGGGATTAAGATGTTAATTCCTAGATTACAATAGGTTGCAATCTAAAGTTCGCTCAGTTAGTTATGTTAAAATACTATGAGTGTAGGTCGTGGTTTTTAATCCCGTGAGCTGGGAGTTTCCCACATAAAACTTTGTTGTGTCTTTTAATTACTGTTGTGTGTGTGTATGTTCTTTGGAAATATATGCCGTCCCCCATTTTCTCGTGAAAACGGGTTTCGACGTGTGACAACACTTTTAAGGGAGGTATCAAAAGAGAATATTCGCCACCTAACAAGTCACCTATTCGCAAATAATTCTGTTTGACTAGTCAATGCCACCAAAAATCTGGTAAGGGATAAAATTACCTCAAAGAAAAGGTGTTAGGCAATTTTTGAGGTCCACAACTGTGGGTCCCTGCCAAACTTTAAACTATGTGGATTATATGATTAAACTAGGTGAGCATATAAGTAAAGAAAGATATGAAAGTTGAAAGTCCTATTATAACGTAAACCGGTATAAGGAAAAATATCATTAAACTACATGAACAATTGATATAAGTTCTAAATATCATAAGGATTGAAACTGTGCCGGTCTATGTTTAATGACTAAATCCTTTTAGCAAGCATATAAGGGAAAGATGGGGGGAGTCCTAAGTTTTTTAGCCTGAAGTATCATCTCGTGCAACATAAATAATACTTCACAACTCCTTTTAGGTAGGAGTTTCTCATATTATTCATTAGGCACAAACTATCATCTCTTGCTACTCGATTACTAGGTTTAATTTGTTTACCTAAAAGCGTTCTAATTCATTTCTGAGTCATACCCTATGCGTGCACTACCTGTCCGATGCCTATGGTGTAGGAGGCTTTGGACATACTACATGGTAGTTCTAGACTGAACTCAAGTGCTCAAAATGATAAAACTAGGCGACAACCAAAAACATATAGGACTGCATATAATTGCAATACATAGGCTCAAGTAACCTCCACATATAATCAAGAAAGAACGCAGGCTGATTTCTCATTAGGAAGTAGACCATATTAAGACGTCTTGGAATCTTTAAGTGCTATAGGAATGATTTCTACGTGATTCTGGATTCCAGTATTATATAGGCAGTGTTGTCAAATAATTAAACAAGTAGTTATTCGCGTTTGATTCCTATAGACATGTTGTCTAATCGTTTTTGTAAATAGGCGGTGAAGTCGTCAATACACATCTTATGGGGATGTTTTTTAACGATTGACAGTTGGGCTTGAATTTATAACACTTTATTCCTATAGACATGTCATCTAGGCGGGGCACTGTAATAAAAAAAATGGTAATAGTCGATTAAAAGATTAGAATCTTATAGTCATGATATCTAGATGGGCAGTACACTAAAATTAATATAAGCAATTGACCAATTGATTATTTGAAGTCCTATAGGCATGGTATCTAGATTAACAAATCATATGCATTACATCCTTATCGGTGTGCTGTCTAAATGCACATTAATAACAGAAAAACAAGTATGGAAAATACTTAGACTAACGTGTTTGAACAATGCACAGGTGAGGCTTGCATGATTCCTATAGTCATGATCTCTATTAGCGCTCAAGATACCAAAAAAAAAACAACAAAAAAAACATGCTGAACGAAATAGCAAATATAACACACAAACCCTATAGACATGTTTTCTACCCCTCAAATATTAGAATACCCCAACCCCATTTTCATTAATCTTCACATTATTCATTATTACAAATTATTATAGGCCTAAATAAGGAATACATGCTCAAATGTTAAAAACTAAAACGAGTACATGCCCAATAAGCAGAGCAGGCCCAAAGAGGATTAACCCAGCAACTTCAAGGTCTTCACTAATTCTTCACACAAAATAGTAAACCCGGGCCTAGCTACGCTCGAAGACGTTAGAATGTATCAGCTGCATGACTTGAACACAGGCCCATACTAAATCTAAAGGGGGACTAACTTACCCAGCAATGCCAAACTAAAAACAAATTGTACATAAATTAATCAGACCACTTAAAATCCATACACCTAGTTCCTAGGACTGCGACTTATAGTAGTTTAAACTAGAGAAGATAGACGAGATCACACAGAGTTATATACATAAGATGCTAACAGTCCAAAAGGCAGGATGGAATATCAAAAACTAACAGACAATCCCAAGTAGAGTTTCTGGATATAATATGATCTAAGATTAGCATAAATACAATCTTGAGAGAAGAACCTTGTAGAGTCATAGACAGACGCAAGTGAAGTTTCTAGCATGAGGGTCTAGTGCAAGTATGGTCATAACAAACATGCTGATGAACACGTCTGTAACAATCTACTAAACTGGGCAAGATGAATTTTAACATTATCAATCATACACGATGGTTTAAATAGCACCAAGACTCATAATGGGAAAGAATATGTCAAATATAGGTTAAAAGGATTAGCTTGCACTAGGCTTAATCACATATGGAAGATGAGGCCAGATATGAAGTTTACCCTAAGGTTTCAAACAATGGTAAAGAGGACAGGATTGCACAAGTCAAACATACATTAGAACTTAATTTTAATGGAAACATGCTTTAGCTAATCAGTACAGCCTCAGGAACTTAGCAGGTTGGACAAGAATGGCTTAACAAGGTCTGAAACACATGCATTGATTATCACAAAGATACAAGACAAGGCAGGGAACAAAAATTTGTTTACAAGTAGTAGGGTAAGCATGTTTAGGCTAATAACATGATCAAGAGTTAACTCTACAAGAGTATTAAGTTGCACATGAATGATTTAACAAGAATTAGAATAGGTTCTGGGCATGATTCGACTCTTCAAAAGAGTACAGAACAAGGAAAGAAGATAAACTCAAAATAAGCAGCAATAATAAGCATTAGAACACACACATAAGAATAAAAAGACTTAAGAAAATAGAATCAAGGAAACAAATAGGCAAATTCCATTATTAGAAGGTATAGAGCCTCAAAAAGAGCTTCACAGAATACAATAACATGTTGGTTAATAAAAAAAATCTTAGAGACATAAATATGGAAAACAAGAACTCAAACGAAAAGAGAATGAAATTGCTAGGTTTAGAGGTACTTACCAGTTACTAATTGACAAAGTAAGTAAACAAAGAACAATTTCAGCAATATCTCGAATGTTAGTAGCAAAAGGAATAATATAACCCCAAAATCTAAGTGCGTCAGAGTTTCCAAGGATTTTGGATGAACCCTGGGTAGTGCTCGTACTGAGAAAGGTCGAATAATCGAATTCTGATGGCCTTGGCTTTCAGTCGACCAAGAGTTTAAGTCTCAGAGTAGTATAAGACAATTGAGAATAAGGGAATAATTGTAATTTGAGTGCTTAAGGTATTCTAAATGGGAAATTAAGGAGGGGTTTTGTATAGTGTTCAAATTAAGACGGACAAACAAGGAAAAAAATCAATAAACTTAAATCAGGAAAGAAAATATCGCATGCATTCTGTAATAAGACTAGTGCAAGAAAAATCAGAATCAAAACCCTACTTGGAGTCGAACATAGGGAAAATCATTCACAACCCCGAATCACGGCGGAATCAACATAGATATACCATACACAAAAGAGATTTATATTCTCCTATGCATAGAACCACAATAGCACCCAGAACCGTAGAATCAAAACCAGATCTGTGAGAATCTGGCTTGCCATAAGTGAAATGGTAACGAAAGTGTCACGACCCAAAATCCTAACTTAGGTCGTGATGACACCCAACAGCGGGGTCAGGAAAGCCAACACTCAATTTACTAAGGGTTCCTTCTTATTAGATTAAACATTTCAACATATACTCAGTTTTTGAAACATAAGACATAAATTGACAAGGATAATTAGCCAGTTTTTAATCAAAAACGGTCATGAGAAGGTGTGAGCCAATATATATACAGACATGTCATCCATAATAACCATCACGTGTGTGCCAGGAACTAGTGTCACAAGTCCTACGGGCATACTAACAGAATATACAGAAGATATAATATACATTCCCACTGTCTGAAAGAAATAGATGGGAAGTAAGCAAAAGCAACCCCATGGTGCTGCCGGAGATCGCCAGGAGAAAACAGCTCACCGTGGAGTCAGGTCTGTCTATAATAAGAATCGAGCTCCGGCCTGACAACCAGCTGCACCAGCCTCGGAACCTGTACAATTAAGTACAGAAGTGTAGCATGAGTACATAAATATATATGTACCCAGTGAGTATCCCGTGTAACCTCGAAGAGGTAGTGATGAGAGGTCGACTGGACACTCACTAAGGTCCAACAATATAATTTAACCGAATATGATGAAAATAGTAGGCATGTAAAGGCAGTGAAGCAACAAATATATATATATAAGACACTGAAATCCAAGAAAGTACTGGAAATAAATAAACAACTACTACTTCACCTTCCCCCAAATATTTGTCAAATCAATGTCCATGAATTTAGTAACAAATAAATCATGCGCATACAAGATAAGGAAAACCGGCCTGAGCCATAGGATAGTCGTATCCGTGCACTGCCGAGGGTCGAACAGACCGAACCATAAGTGCGCCTTACCATAAAGTACTCACATCTATGCACTGCCGAGGATCGAAGGACCCGAACCATAAGTGCATCTCTGCCATAAAGTAATCATCTCTATGCACTGTCGATGATCGAATGACCCGAACCATAAGTGCATCTTCTAATCCGTCGTGGCGTACGGCCCGTTCTCATAAGAGTGGGGGAAATCACACTCCGTTTAAATTACATTTCAGCAATCAATTCCTTACAAATTTTCTCAAATTCCATGATCTCAGGGAAATACGCCGCATGTAACATTTAATTTATTAAGCATATAGTTCATTTCAAGTAAAACACAAGGCATGATGTGGACCTGACTACCCGGACATAACAATAATAGCCGCTACGTACGGACTCTCATCACTTTGTACGTACGTATCCCCCACAATTATCACACATAGCATTTAAAATACCTACGGGGACAATTCCCTCTTACGAGGTTAGAAAAGAGACTCACCTCGCGTCGCACCTACTCCCTGGGACAAGAATGCGCTCGAAACTCCGAACTCGTCACCCAAAGGACTTGAAGCTAACCAAACATTACATAAATATATCAAATTATACTCAAAGCATGGAATTCTCCTATTATTTAGACAAATTGATCATTCTTCAAGAAATCCTAAAATCCAACCCCGGGCCCGCATGCTCGGATTCCGAA
The DNA here is from genome assembly GCA_005239525.1 of Nicotiana knightiana. Taxonomy (NCBI): domain Eukaryota; kingdom Viridiplantae; phylum Streptophyta; class Magnoliopsida; order Solanales; family Solanaceae; genus Nicotiana; species Nicotiana knightiana. The sequence goes on from ML396939.1 coordinate 9,250, forward strand.
AATTCTCGAAGGAAACACTTACCCATAACCTAAGGATCGTTAATATATGATTTTTGTATGAATTCATAGCCATTTCAGGGGTAATTTTCTAAATTTTCAAAAGCCCTAGGTTACTACCCCAAATCCTTGATTATTCACTAATTAGGTAGTTAATTTAACTAGTAATTCATGCATTAAACTAATATTAGAGTGGAATTCACTTACCTTCAATAACTAGGTCGTTTCCCCCTCTTGAATGCTAAAAATCGTCCCAAGGAAAAAGATGAAAATGAGGAAAATGAATTAAATCCCGCTATAAAAACACACTGCCCAGTGGTTTCTTCAATGCGAACGCAACCTGGGCAGTGTGTTCGCGATGCTTTAAATGACCAGGCCCACATGGGCCTTCTATGCGAACGCAGAGGGAGCCCTGCGAACGCACAGGGTAAGGGGTAGCTGGCTGGCCCAATGGCCGGGCTCTATGCGAACACGGGGGAGGTGTGTGAGCGCACTGGGTCAGGAGCCGAACCCATCGCAATCGTGGTGCCTTTTGTGTGAATGCACATGGCATTAACCACCCCTGCCTAGTTCCTTCTTCGCGAATGCGGTAACCCCTCCGTGAACGCGGAGAAGGAAACCAGACCTGGAATTTCTGGTGTTTTGAAATTAGCTCCGAGGGGTCCGAAACTCACTCGAGCCCCTCGGGACCCCGTCCAAAGGCACTGGAAAGTCTGTATTCATGATACGGACTTGCTCGAATTTTCGGAACGTGACAAACAAAAATGAACCTAAGAATCCGTCCCCAAAACCAAATTGAATCAAACTTTGAACCTTAAGTTCTAGAATTTGCTAACAATGTGCTGAACCGACCTATACTACTCGGAATGACACCAAATTTTACAGGCAAGTCATAAATGACATAACGGAACTATTCCCGATCTCGAAATTTCTTTCGGACCTCGACAACACAAAAACACGTCCCAAACCACAATATTAACTTAAGGAAGTTCTTATTTTGATATTGGGCACCGAAACACTCCCGGTTCATCCAAAACCCATTCCGAACATGCGCCCAAGTCCGAAATCATCATACGAAGCTACCGAAACCGTCGTAACTCGATTCCAAGGTTGTTTGCTCAAAATGTTGACCGAAGTCAAATTTGGCCTTAAAGGCCCACCTAAAGGAACCAAGTGTTCCAATATTGCTCTAAACACTTCTGAATCCCGGACCACCCGCCCCCGCAAGTCATAAATCACAATAAGCCGTTATGGGAAGTTTAATTTAGGGGAACGGGGTCCGATAACGCAAAACGACCGGTCGGTTCATTACATTCTCCACCTCTTAAACAAATGTTTGTCTTCGAACGGGTCTAGAATCATACCTGAAGTGATGAATAAGTGCGGATATCTACTCTGCATGTCCTCCTCGGACTCCCAGGTCACTTCCTCGACTGGTTGGCCCCTCCACTGGACCTTCACTGCAGAAACACTCTCAGACCTCAACTGGCGATCCTGTCTATCAATAATAGCAACTGGCTCCTCCTCGTAGCCCAACCTCTCATCCAACTGAATAGTGCTGAAATCAACCACGTGAGAGAAGTCGGTGTGGTACCTCCAGAGCATGAATACATGAAAGAACGGATGAACTCCTAATAAACTGGGAGGTAAGGCTAGCTCATAAGCAACCTCCCCAACTCGCCTCAACACCTCGAATGGACCTATAAACCTTGGGCTCAGCTTTCCATTCCTCCCAAATCTCCTAATACACTTCATCGGTAATACCTTTAACAGAACCTTGTCTCCCTCCAAAAATGATACGTCACGCGCCCTCTGATCCGCGTAACTCTTCTGTCTGGACTGTGCTGTGCGGATCTCCTGAATCAACTTCACCCTCTCCAAAGCATCCCTTACCAGGTCGGTATCATATAACTTAGCCTCGCCCGACTCAAACCACCCGATAGGGGAACAACATCGCCGACCATACAAAGCCTTAAATGGAGCCATCTCGATGCTGGACTGATAAACATTATTGTAAGCAAACTCGGCCAAAGGCAAGAACTGGTCCCGCTGACCTCAGAAGTCAATCACGCATGCCCTGAGCATGTCCTCCAATATATGAACTGTACGCTCCAACTGGCCATCGATCTGAGGATGAAATGCCATGCTGAGATCTATCTGGGTGCCCATCTCACTATGCAATGCTCTCTAGATATGCGAGGTGAACTAAGGACCTCAATCTGATATAATAGACACTGGCACACCGTGGAACCGGACTATCTCCCGAATGTAGATCTGGGCTAACCTCTCAGAAGTATATGTAGTAGCTATAGGAATGAAATGTGCCGATTTGGACAATCTATCCACAATGAACCAAACTGCGTCAACTTTCCGCAAAGTCCGAGGCAACCCAACCACGAAGTAGTGATGCGCTCCCATTTCCACTCAGGAATGGGCATCTACTGAAGTAGGTCTCATGGCCTCTGGTGCTCATACTTCACCTGCTGTCAATTAAGACACCTAGTCACATACTCCACAATATCCCTCTTCATCCGCCTCCACCAGAAATGCTGCTTCAAATCACAGTACATCTTCGTAGCACCAGGATGAACAGAATACTGAGAACTATGTGCCTCCTCTAGAATCCTCTCCCTCAGGCCATCAATGTTAGGAACACATAGACGGCCCTGAAGTCTCAGAACACCATCCTCGCCAATAGTAACCTCCTTGGCACCACCATGTACCACTGTCTCCCAAAGCTCCGCTAAGTACGGATCATCGAACTGCCGGGCCTTAATCTCCCCCAATAACAAAGACTGAGCAACCACATGTGCTAAAACTCGGCGAGGCTCTGAAAGGTCTAATCTCACAAAGCGCTTAGCCAAGGACTGAATGTCCAAGGCTACAGGTCTCTCCTCTACTGCAATATAAGCCAAACTACCCATACTCTCCGCCTTCCTGCTCAAGGCATCTGCTACCATATTTGCCTTGCCCGAATGATAAAGAATGGTGATATCATAATCGTTCAACAACTCGAGCCATATGCGCTGCCTCAAATTAAGATCTCTCTGCTTGAACAAGTGCTGCAAGCTGCGATAGTCTGTATAAACCTCACAGGACACCCCATACATGTAGTGCCTCCAAATCATAAGAGCATGAACAATCGCCACCAACTCTAAATCATGCACAGGGTAATTCTTCTCATGAACCTTTAGCTGGCGTGAAGCATAAGCAATAACTCTCCCCTCCTGCATCAACAAACATCCCAAGCCAACTCGCGAAGTGTCAAAATACACTGTATACATCCCTGAACCGAAAGGCAATACCAGAACTGGTGCTGAGGTCAATGCTTCCTTGAGCTTCTGAAAGCTCGCCTCACACTTTTCAGACCATCGAAACGGGGCATTATTCTGAGTCAATCTAGTCAATAGGACTGCAATAGAAGAGAACCCCTCCACAAATCGGCGATAATAACCTGCTAGGCCCAAAAAGCTCTTGATCTCTGTAGCTGAAGTAGGACGCGGCCAACTCTGAACTACCTCGATCTTCTAAGGATCAACCTTGATACCCTCTCCAGATACCACATGCCCCAGGAATGCTACGGAATCCAACCAGAACTCACACTTGGAGAACTTAGCATATAGATTATGTTCCCCCAAGGTCTGGAGCACAACTCTCAAATGCTACTCGTGCTCCCCCAAGCTACATGAGTAAATCAAGATGTCATCAATAAAGACAACAACAAAGGAATCAATATACAACCTGAACACCCTATTCATCAAGTCCATGAATGCTGCTGGGGCATTAGTCAAGCCAAAAGACATCACCAGGAACTCATAGTGGCCATATCTCGTACGAAAAGCAGTCTTCGGAACATCAGAGGCCCGAATCTTAAAATGATGATATCCTGATCTCAAATCAATCTTAGAAAACACCCGAGTACCCTGAAACTGGTCAAACAAATCATCGATGCACAGAGAAGGATAGTTGTTCTTAATGGTGACCTTGTTCAACTGGCGGTAATCAATACACATCCGCATGGACCCATCCTTCTCTTTCACGAATAGAATTGGAGCACCCCATGGCGATACACTCAATCTGATGAACCCCTTAGCTAACAACTCCTCAAGCTGCTCCATCAACTCCTTCAACTCCTTAGGAGCCATACAATACAGAGGAATAGATATAGGCTGGATGCCTGGAGCTAAATCAATGTCACGATCCGGAGGCATGCCTAGAAGGTCTGAAGGAAAAACATCAGCAAACTCTCGAACTACTGGCACTGAATTAATCGTCGGAGACTCGGCGGTGGTATCCCGCACATAAGCAAGATAGGACAGACAACCCTTCTCGACCATATGTCGATACTTTCGGAATGAAATAACTCGGCTGACTGCACTAATTGGGGAACCTCTCCACTCCAGCCTAGGCGACTCGGGCATGGCTAAAGTAACTGTCTTGGCATGGAAATCTAGAACGACATGATAAGGAGATAGCCAATCCATGGCTAGAATAACCTCAAAATCAATCATGTCGAGCAATAAAAGGTCCGCTCTGGTCTCAAACCCACAGAAGGTGACCATGCAAGACTGATATATCCGGTCTACCACCACAAAATCGCCCACAAGAGTGGACACATATATAGGAGAACCCAAAGACTCGCGAGGAGCATCCAAAAAATGAGAAAATAATGTTGAAACATATGAATAGGTGGATCCTGGATCAATTAATACTGAAGCCTCTCTACCACATACTAAGATAATACCTGTGATCACGGCGTCTGAGGCCACTGCATCTGATCTGGCCAGAATGGCATAGAATCTAGCCGGAGTACCGGAATATTGAGCTCCACTAGAGTGAACAGGAGCTGCATGACCTTTCCCTAACTGGCCTCCACCTCTAGGACGACCCCTGCCGACCTGTCCTTCACCTCTAGGTGGCCGGACTGCTGGTGCCAAACCCATCGGCTGATAACCCTACTGTACGGCCTTGCCCTGAAACTTGGGAAAATGCCTCCTCATATGACCTGGCTCTCCACACTCGTAACAACCCCCAGGTACCATAGTCTGCTGCCCCGAAGAAGAACCCTGAATGGCCGGAGGGCGATGTGGGCCCGCTGCCATAGCACTAAAGTAGGGGTCGGAGGATCTCGGATGACTGGAATAACCACTAGGTTAACTCTGAATGGATGGAGGATGGTAGGAACTCTCTGGCATGAGGCTGAAATGAGGCCTCACTGGAACACCTCGTGGAGGTGGTGGAGGTGCTGAATATGAAGGCCTGTTGGGCTGACTACTACTAAATTGACCTCTACCCCTAGCTAGGGCACCTCTAAAATCTCCGGAGAATCTAGCCCTCTTGTCCTGCTGCCCCTGCTCCCTGCTCCTCGATCGATACCCCTCGATTCTGCGAGAAATCTCTACCACGAGCTGATAAGGAATACCCATCTCCACCTCTCGGGCCATGGTGGCCATAATACCTTGATGCAATCCAGCCACAAATCTTTGCACCCTATCTGCATTATTAGGTAGTATCATGAGTGCATGGCAAGACAACTCTAAAATCTGGGCTCATAATCTGTCACTGACATCTGTCCGTGCTTTAGCCGCTCAAACAAATACTGCAGCTCTTCCCTCTCAGAGGGTGGGATATATCTATCAAGAAACATCTGCGTGAACTTCTCCTAAGTGACAGGAGGAGAATCTGTTGGCCTGTTGAGAATATAAGACTGCCACCACCTATGAGCTCTGCCCTTAAACTGGAAGGTAGTGAAATCCACTGCATGGGACTCTAGTATCCTCATGTTGTGTAGTTTGTCCCTGCACCTGTCCACAAAATCCTGGGCATCCTCGCCTCGCTCACCCCCGAAGACTGGAGGGTGCAATCGAGTCCATATATCAAATAACTTCTGCGGATCGCCATCCACAGCTGGCCTGGGCTCAGGTGCTGCTACAACAGGCTGGACCCCACCCGCAGGCAGTGTACCTGGGGTATGATATAATGCTGCTGTCTGGCCTGCAGCCTGGGCAGTAGGGGTCTGGACTTCCCCTCCCGCCTGAGAAGTGGCAGGATCTGCTGGAAATAAACCAGCCTGGGACATAGTGTCCATAAATCTCATCATACGGCCCATGACTGCCTGGAAGCCTCGCACCGTCATGAAATCTACTGGAGCAGGATCTGCTGGAGGCACCTCGTCCTGCTCCTCTATAATATGGTCCTCTGGTGGTGGAACCAAAATAGCTATGGGACGCCCTCGTCCTCTACCTTGGGCCGGTGCCCTCCCCCGGCCTCCGCCGCAGCCTCGAACAACGGGGGTAGCGGCCCTTCTCGGGTCTGGAACATCAGATGCACGCGTCCTCACCATCTGTGAGAGAATAGAAGAATGAGTTTAGTAAATCATCGACTGCACGATAGAATAAGAACAAAGAGAGGTTTCCTAACACCCTATAGCCTCCTGAAGATAAGTACAGACGTCTCCGTACCGATCCGCAAGACTCCACTGGGTTTTCCCGTGACTCGTGAGACTTACGTGAACCTAGTGCTCTGTTACCATGTTCTCATGACCCCAAAATCCTAACTTAGGTCGTGATGGCGCCCAACAGCGGGGTCAGGCAAGCCAACACTCAATTTACTAAGGGTTCCTTCTTATTAGATTAAACATTTCAACATATACCCAGTTTTTAAAACTTAAGACATAAATTAACAAGGATAATTAGCCAGTTTTAAATCAAAAAAGGTCATGAGGAGGCGTGAGCCAATATATATACAAACATGTAATCCATAATAACTATCACGTGTGTACCAGGAACTAGTGTCACAAGTCCTACGGGCATACTAATAGAATATGCAAATGATATAATATACAGTCCCACTTTCTGAAAGTAATAGACAGGAAGTAAGCAAAAGAAACCCCATGGTGCTGTCAGAGATCACCAGGAGAAAGCAGCTCACCGTGAAGTTAGGTCCGTCTATAATCAGATCGAGCTCTGGCCTGACAACCAGATGCACCAGCCTCGAAACCTGTACAATTAGGTACAGAAGTGTAGCATGAGTACATAAATATATATGTACCCAGTGAGTATCCCGCCTAACCTCGAAGAGGTAGTGACGAGAGGTC
>ML396939.1:17204-39375 GCA_005239525.1 Nicotiana knightiana
TATATATATATATATATATATATATATATATATATATATAAGGCACTGAAATCCAAGGAAGTACTGGAAATAAATAAACAACTACTACTTCACCTTCCCCCAAATATCTGTCAAATCAATGTCCATGAATTTAGTAATAAATAAATCATGCGCATACAAGATAAGGACAACCGTCTTGAGCCATAGGATAGTCGTATCCGTGCACTGCCGAGGGTTGAACGGCCCAAACCATAAGTGCACCTTGCCATAAAGTACTCATATCTATGCACTGCCGAGGATCGAACGACACAACCCATAAGTGCATCTCTTCCATAAAGTAATCATCTCTATGCATTGCCGAGGATCGAACGGCCCGAACCATAAGTGCATCTTCTAATCCGCCGTGGTGTATGGCCCGTTACCATAAGATTGGGGGAAATCACACTCCACTCGCGGAATGTAAATTGCGAAGCGGTCACATTCACACACAATATTCCTTTTTAAATTACTTTTCAGTAAACAATTCCTTAAAATTTTTCTCAAATTCCATGATCTCACGGAAATAAGCCGTATGTAACATTTAATTTATTAAGCATATAGTTCATTTCAAGTAAAACACAAGGCATGATGTGGACCTGACTACCCGGACATAACAATAATAGCCGCTACATACGGACTCTCGTCACTTTGTACGTACGTAGCCCCCACAATTATCAGACATAGAATTTAAAACACCTACGGGGATAATTCCCTCTTACGAGGTTAGAAAGGAGACTCACCTCGCGTCACACCTACTCCCCGGGTCAAGAATGCGCCCGAAACCCCGAACTCATCGCCCAAAGGACTCGAAGCTAACCAAATATTACGTAAATATATCAAATTTTACTCAAAACATGGAATTCTCCTATTATTTAGTCAAATTCATCATTCTTGAAGAAATCCTAAAATCCAACCCCGTGCCCCCATGCTCGGATTCCGAAAATTCTCGAAGGAAACACATACCCATAACCTAAGGATCGTTAATATATGATTTTTTTATAAATTCATAACCAATGCAGGGGTAATTTTCTAAATTATCAAAAGCCCTAGGTTACTACCCCAAATACTTGATTTTTCACTAATTAGGTAGTTAATTTAACTAGTATTAGGTTGGAATTCACTTACGTTCAAAAACTAGGTCGTTACCTTTCTTGAATGCTAAAAATCGTCCCAAGGAAGAAGAAGAAAATGAATTAAATCTCTCTATAAAAACACACTGCCCCAGTGGTTTCCTCTATGCGAATGCAGCCTGGGCAGTGCGCTCGCGATGCCTTAAATGACCAGGCCCACATGGGCCTTCTATGCGAACACGCAGGGAGCCCTACAAGCGCATAGGGTAAGGGGTAGCTAGGCTGGCCCAATGGTCGGGCTCTATGCGAACGCGGGGGAGGTGTGCGAACGCACTAGGTCAGGAGCCCAACCCATCGCGATCGTGGTGCATTTTGTGCGAACGCATAGGGAATTCACCACCCCTGCCCAGTTCCTTCTTCGTGAACGGGGTAACCCCTTCGCGAATGCAGAGAAGGAAACCAGACTTGGAATTTCTGGTGTTTTGAAATTAGCTCCGAGGGGTCCGAAACTCACCCGAGCCCCTCGGGACCCCGTCCAAAAGCACTGCCAAGTCTGTATTCATGATACAGAGTCGCTCAAATTTTTGGAACATGAAAAATAACAATGAAACTAAGAATCCGACCCCAAAACCAAATTGAATCAAACTTTGAACCTTAAGTTCTAGAATTTGCTAACAATGCGCCGAACTGACCTATACTACTCGGAATGACCCCAAATTTTGCAGGAAAGTCATAAATGACAGAATAAAACTATTCCCGGTCTCGGAATTCAGTTCAGACCTCGATAACACAAAAACACGTCCCAAACCATAATATTAACTTAAGGAAATTCTTATTTCGATATTGGGTGCCCAAACGCTCCCGGTTCATCCAAAACCCATTCCGAACATACGCCCAAGTACGAAATCATCATACGATGCTACCCGAACCGTCGAAAATTTATTCCGAGGTCGTTTGCTCAAAATATTGACTGAAGTCAAACTTGGCCTTAAAGGCCAACCTGAAGGAACCAAATGTTCCAATACTGGTCTAAACACTTCTGAATCCCGGACAACCCACCCCCGCAAGTAATAAATCATGATAAGTCACTATGGGAAGTTAGATTTAGGGGAACGGGGTCCGATAACGCAAAACGACCGGTCCGGTCGTTTCAGAAAGCTACCATAAAATGAGTAACAATAGCAAGAAAGGTAAGTAAACGAGCGTAAGGAGCGTAAGGAAGCGTATCATAAAATGAGTAACAATAGCAAGAAGGGATTTTCATGGTCGGCTGGGGTTTAGTGTGAGAGTGGAGATGAGAGAATGCAAGGGCGGTTGGGTTAGAGAATGGGTCTTTAGGGTTAGAGGGAAGGGATATATAGAAATAGTTTAGTTTATTAGGGGTCGTAGATTATTTGAGATCAACAGCCAATATAGAAAGGGGAGGGGGGCGAGTCGTTTAGACGGGTCGCGACTAGGTTGGTCACAGGGGTCATTTGGATTGGGCTGGGGTGTTGGGCTAATGATTTGGGCCCAATTAGGTCCGAAAAATTGGCCTGTTTTGGGCAAGCTCTTGAAACCCTCTAAAATTAATTAAAAATAATTTATTAAAAAATTTAATAAATGGTAAAAACTAATATTTGTGCTGTAAAAATATTTGAAAATAATAACTCAATATTATAAAAATATAAAATTCTACTTTCGCATAAATAATATAATAAATGCAATTATTTATAAAATTTAGGCTATTATTGCAAAATTAGGTAAATAGGTAAAATAAATACAAATATAATTGTATGAAATGAAGTAAACATATTTTAAAACATGTATGTGGGTGTAAAATAAATTTGGATGATTAACTCATCAAAAAATAATTTGAAAGGGTAATTAATAAATAATCAAGTAATTTAAATGCAACGAAATCAATTTTAAAGCTCTAAATATTATGTAAAATTATAGAAAACGCTTGTATAACTCTTGTAAATTTAGTAATGATGAAAAATAACATTTTGAAAGTATATATACTTATTTGAAGATGAAAAATTTGTCGGATAAAGAAAATGATGGCAAGGCATAGTCTTGTATAAGATGAGGGCAGTGCTTAGCCCTATGCGAAGCAGGGAGACAGTGCTCAGTTTATGTGGTGTAGCGTAGAAAGTGTTTAGTGTCATGCAAGGGAAGACAATGCTTAGCCTCATGCAATAAATGAAGGCAGTGCTTAGCCTCATGCAAGGAATGGACACATTATTTAGTCTCATGCAACGAAAGACAGTGCTTAGCCTTATGCAATGTGGAGACAATGCTTAGTCTCATGCAAAGAACAGAGATAGTGCTTAGTCTCATGCAAAGAATGGAGACAGTGCTTAGTCTCATGTGAAGAAAGGCAGTGCTTAGCCTTATACAAAGAGTGGAGACAGTGGTTAGTCTCATGCAAAGAATGGAGACGGTGCTTAGTCTCATACAAAGAAGGGCAGTGCTTACCTTATGCAATGTGGAGACAATGCTTAGTCTCATGCAAAGAATGGAGACAGTGCTTAGTCTCATGCAAAGAAAGGCAGTGCTTAGCCTTATGCAACGTGGAGACAGTTCTTAGTCTTATGCAAGGAAAGTCAATTCTTGGCCTGGTGCAATGATGAGGGCAGTGCTTAGCCCTATGCAAGAAACAATAGTGACTAAATGCGAAAGGATAAAGCATTTTTTAGCTTGATGTGCTTGCATTTGGCGAATTTTGTCGTTATGAAGATAGTGATTCTGTTGTGTGTATGTATTTGCGGACGTTCCTATTATGTTCATTGTGCCTGAATCCAAAGAAAAATCGTGAGTTTTGTAGGGGAAAGGTTGATTCGTGCTCTCGATTCCTTGATTCGCCTTTACTCTTTCCTTAAGGCCCTGGCTGAGTCACCCTAGGTAACGTCTGGCTGCCATAGAAACAAAATTTTTGAAAAACATGCATGCATTTGAAAAATTATTTGTAGAAATGTAGTTGTTTGAAATATGTGATAATGTACGAGATCAGATAATTTTGATGAACTGGTGACTATGACATAATTTGAGACATTTCAATCTTCTTGCTTCATAATTTTGAGGATCCTCCTCATAATACTGCCCCTGTTTAAATGCATACTTTTGGAAACACATTCCTTGGCGGTTCCAAATGTGATGAGACCGGGAAAACTCGAGACTTGCCCCAATTTCTGACCATAGGGAAAATGAAAAGTTTATTATGATGTGACCAAACCCACAGGACTGCCTATGTATACCCTCTTAAACGGGAATCAGGTCAAGCATAGTCCAGTTACATCAAATAGAAAGTGCAAACATAATCTTAAACATAGCATCTCTTGACTGCGTTCGAATTCATAGGTTTTGGCCAAATCTCTCCATCCATCTCTGCAAGTATAAGTGCTCCTCTTGTCAATACCTGGTGAACTATGTAAGTTCCTTGTCAGTTGGGTAAGAATTCCCCCTTTGCTTCATCTTGATGAGGGAAGATTCGCTTTAGTACCAGTTGCCCCAAATTGGATTGTCTCAACCTGACCTTTTTGTTGAAAGATCTTGCAATTCTATTCTGGTAGAGTTGACCGTGACATACTGCATTCATTCATTTTCCATCAATGGGAGCTAGTTGTTCATACTGGCTTTGTACCCATCTGCATCGCTGAGCTCAAACTCTTGCATGATTCTTAAAGAAGGGATTTCCACTTCGGTGAGGACAACGACTTCAGTACCATAAACCAGTTGATATGAGGTTGCCCAAGTTGATGTACGAACTGTTGTACGATACCCGAGTAATGAAATGGTAGCTTCTCGTGCCATTGTTTGTAATTGTTTACCATTTTTTTCAATATATTCTTGATGCTCTTGTTGGTGGCTACGACTCCGTTCATTTGCGACCTTTATGTTGTAGAGTTCTGATGCCTTATCTTGAATGTTTTACACTTGGATTTCATTAAATCACTGTTGAGGTTGGTGGCATTATCGGTAATGATTGACTCTAGTACCCCAAATCGACAAACTATACCGTCCCGAACAAAATATGCTACAATGTTTTTAGTTACAGCTTTGTAAGATGCGGTTTCAAACCATTTGTGAAGTAGTCTATGGCCACCAAAATGAAACCATGTCCGTTTGAAGAAACGACTTTGATTGGTCCGATGACGTCCATATCCCAAGCAGAGAAATGCCAGGGCGAACTTGTTGCATCAATTTTGTTGGGTGGTACTCGTATAATGTCAGCATGTATCTGGCATTGGTGACACTTTTGAGTAAACTTGATGCAGTCTGTTAACATAGTCATCCATAAATACCTGCTCTTAATATCTTCTTGGACAGAATGAAACCATTCATTTTGGATCCTCAAGTTTAAGCATGTATTTCCTCGAGAAATATAGACGCCTCCTTGGCATCGACACACCACAGTAATCCCAGGTCAGGAGTCCTTCTATATAGAATTCCTCCACTTTGAAAGAAATGGTTGGCTGATCTGCGAAACATGCGCATCTGAGTATGATTAGCACTTCTTGGATATTCACTCTTTTCCAAGTATTCCTTGATGTCGTGGAACCACAGATTTCTATCAATCTCTTGTTCAACATAAGCACACTAAGCTGGCTGCTTATGAATTCTTATTGGGATAGGATCGATGAAATTCTTGTCTGGGTGTTGTATCATGGAAGACAAAGTGGCAAGTGCATCTGCGAACTCATTCTGAATCCTTGGAATGTGTTTGAACTCTATCTTTGTGAACCTCTTGATCAGATCGTGTACACAGTGCAAATATTGCAATATTTTAGTGTTCTTCACTGCCCATTCCCCTATAACCTAGTGCACTAAAAGATCCGAATCTCCGATTACTGGAAGCTCCTGAATGTTCATGTCAATAGCCAATATGAGTCCCAGACAGGTCTCATATTCTGCCATATTGTTGGTGTATGGAAACCCGAGTTTTGCGGATGCCGGATAGTGTTGACCGGTTTTTGATACCAAGAGAGCTCTGATACCCACTGCTTAAAGTTTGTTGCTCCGTCGAAGAACATCCTCCAACCATCGTATGCCTCAGTAATATCTTCTCCTACAAATGACACCTCCTCGTCGGGAAAATACGTTTTCAATGGTTCGTATTCTCCGTCTACGAGATCTTCTGCCAAGTGATCCGGCAATACTTGCCTTTTGTCTGCCTTCTGAGTTACATAGATGATGTTGAACTCACTCATCAATATTTAATACTTCGCTAACTTACTCGTGGGCATCACTTTGTGAAAGATGTTTTTTAGCGGATCCTTCCTTGATATAAGATATGTAGTGTATGCACATAAATAATGTTTCAACTTCTGAGAAATCTATGTCAAAGAACAGCAGGTGCGTTCCAACAGAGAGTATCGGGCCTCATAAGGCGTGAACTTCTTGCTCAGATAGTATATCGCTTGCTCCTTCCTTCCAATTTCATCATGTTGTCCTAGAACACAACTAAAACCCCATCTAACATGGAAAAATAAAGTAGTATAGGTCTTCCTAGTTCTGGTGGTACCAGCATGGGCAGTTTAGATAAATACTCCTTGATTTTGTCGAAGGATTTCTGGCATTCTTCAGTCCAGCTTGTTGCATCATCTTTCCTCAGCATTCTGAAGATTGGCTCACATATCACCATTGATTGTTCAATGAAACAACTAATATAATTGAGGCGCCCTAGAAAACTCATCACATCTTTCTTATTCTTTGGAGGCGGCAAGTCCTGGATAGCTTTGATCTTTGAGGGGTCTAACTCAATACCCTGGCGACTGACGATGAAACCTAACAACTTTCTAGCAGGGATCACGAAGGCACATTTTGCATGATTCAACTTCAAATTGTATTTACGAAGCCGATCAAAAAATTTCTTCACCTCTGTTATGTGATCCGAACTCCTTTTAGATTTGATGATAACATATCCACGTACACCTCTATTTCTTTGTATATCATGTCATGGAAAATAGTCGTCATGGCCCTCATGTATGTGGCCCCAACATTCTTTATACCAAACGACATCATTTTGAAGTAGTATATTCCCCATGGTGTGATAAAGAATGTCTTTTCAACATCCTCTTCATCCATCCAGATCTGATGGTATCATGCGAAGCAATCCACAAAGGATTGGAGTTCATGCGCAGTTGTCAATTAGTATGTGTATGTTGGGCAACGGGAAGTCATCCTTATGACTTGATTTATTCAAATATCGGTAATCAATACATACTCTAAATTTTCCACCTTTCTTCGGAACTGGCACAATGTTGGCTAACCAGGTCGGGTATTCGACCACTCGGAGAACCTTTTTTTTTTTATTTTCTTGGTGAACTCGTCTTTTATCTTCAAACTCATATATGGCTTGAACTTTCTGAGCTTCTGCTTCACCAGTGGATACATGAGATTGGTGGGTAGTTTATGAGATACTATGGATGTTCTTAAACCAGTCATATCATTGTAGGACCATGCGAAGATGTCTTCAAACTCCTTTAGGAATCTAATCTACTCTTATTTCTCCGATGGTGATAGATGAATGCTTATACGCGTTTCCTTGACCGTTTTGCAAAGCCCAACACTAACATCCTCAGTTTCCTCCAAATTAGACTTTGGTTTGTTTTAAAAATCCTCTACCTGTTTGATAATTTCCCTAGGTATTGTATGATCTTCCAGATTCTTTGAATCACTATCTGTATGTTACGTTGTCTCATTACATGTCACAGTCGAATGTTCAACGGGATATGTAATAATTATGCTGAAAAGAAATGTGGAAAGAAAATAATAAATATAAAAAGCAGTATTGCATTAATAAAACATTTAAAAATGTCAACAAGGACGACTCGGTGTCTTGAGTAGTTATTTCAAAACAAAATATTGAAAAATATCTCAAATGCTCAAAACTATTTTGAAAATAATTCATACTAATTTTCCAGGCTACCCAAGAACTCGACGGGCCCGGGATGGTGCAACGGTCCAGTTCTTGAGAACAACTCCTTCTTCCACGGTCTGAATGGTAAGGTCTTCCTCCTACTTCTCCTCAACAGTTGCATTACAATCCATGTCATCTTCATTTAGAAACAACTTCCTCATGCCAACCAAAACCTCATCTTCCTAAGATCCCCACATCATGTCAGCCTGAAGGAATGTCTGGTGCAGAGTTGGTATGCGTTGTTCAAGTTGATAATAAGGAGCACGCCACTGTGGTGACCAATCCTAATATTCTTTCCATGTGTATTCATATCCGAGTCCAAAAGTTGTGCCATGGTATTGTGGTTGTACGGGTTTGGTGATCCCTGAAGCTTTTTGCCGATTCCCTTGCTAGGTTCATACCCCATCCAAAACAATATGCTTTCTATCTTGTTGATCCACTATCGGTCCTTTTAAATTGCATTCACTCGTTCAATGCGATGGTAGGTTTCTCCACCTATCTTTTTTCTGTTTTCAATGACTGGAATAGTCTGGTTGGTGTAGATGGGGTTGCTTCCATCTCCATGGATGATCACCTCCTGATGATTCGACTCAAATTTCACAGCTTGGTGCAGAGTTGAAGCTACTGCCCCAGCGACATGTATCCATGGTCGTCCCAACAATAGATTGTAAGTAGCAGTTATATCTAGCACTTGAAATTCGACATCAAACCAAGTCAGACCCATCTGTAGACTGAGGTTGATTTCTCCAATGGTGGCTCTCTGAGATCCATCAAACGCCTTCACATTCATGCTTCCCATTCATATCTCGTACAGGCCTTTACCTAGTCTCTTTAGAGTGGTCAACGTAGATATGTTAAGACTCGAACCTCCATTTACCAAGGGCATGGTGATGAACTTATCTTCAAATTGCGATGTGATATGTGATGCCCTGTTGTGACTCAGTCCTTCTGCTGGTGATTCATCTTCATGGAAAGTGATTTTGTGGATTTCCAATACCTATCCGACCATGTTAGCCATCTCTCCGCTAGTGATGTTGGTGGGCATATAAGCTTCACTTAACACCTTCATCAAAGCCTTCCTATGCACGTTTGAGTTTTGCAGTAGTGATAAGATGGATATCTTAGCTAGAGTTTTGTTCAGGTGGTCAGCAACAGAGCACTCCCTTGTTTGTATCTTACTCCAAAGATCATCAGTGCCAGTCTCAACAACATGCGACTTAGGTGCATCTTCCTTGTTGGTTCCTCTCAGATTCTCAGGTTGATAAACTCCGCCGGTTCTAGCCATACCTTGCGCGACACCTGTTTCTTTATTTTGGATTTTACCTTCCTTCTTTCTTCCGCAACATAATCCCATAGGACGACATCAAACTGGTAAGATGGTGTGGGGCTAGCATCACAGTGAAGGGTGTAGCTACCTCAATTTCAAATGGCGCTTGGGTTTGAACCACAAATAGCGTGAGGGTGATCAGAGATGTTGTAGGAGCGTCTCCCTCTTGAATGAGTCTGATTGACCCTTCTTAATCCTATTCTTCGTCAGTTTATATCACATTCACTCCCTCGCCTTTGTGATATGGGAGAGGGTTGCTACAAATATTTGGTACAACTTCCTTTGCCTGTATGACCTTAGTGTCGATCAACATCTGAATTATGTCTTTCAATGTGCGACACTCCTCAATTTATGTCCCTTCATTCCTGAATGATATGCACATGTTTTGTTGGGGTTGTTCCATTGGGACGGATTTTCCACAAAAACAGTAGGAACATGAGTAACATAACCAACAACCTTTAATCTCTCATACATTTGGTTTATGGGTTCATCAATTAGGGTGTATTGTCTGGGAGGTCTGCGGTCAAAATTTAGACGTGGCTTCGGGTAGTTTTGGCGGGCAGGTGGAGGTGAATAGTAATATGCTGGTTGAGTATTATAGGTATGGTAGGTGGAAACAGGGTGATGGTATCTTGGGGATGAGGGTTGATATGTGGGTGGAGGTGCTTGGTATGTGAAGAGACACTTAGGCCCTAGGCTACCATCACGACACCCACTTCTTTCTTCATTGAAATGCCTTCTGACTGCAAAGCTTTATTCGTGGCCTACAATGCCTCGAAATTTGTCACCATCCCATTATTAATTCCTTCTTATATTCTTTCTCCTAGCTTGATAATGTCGGAGGACTTGTGATTTTCAATGACCATTAACCTTTCGTAATACCGTGGATCTTGAGCTCTAACAAAGAACTTGTTCATTTGTTCATCTTCAAGTGTTGTACCTCCGCTTCTTCTTGAGGTTTTGAATGTAGAAAACTTCTGGCACTTTTTTCGTGTTGAACCTGAATCTATCCATGAAATCTGACACCATACTCACCTTACTAACCCACTTCTTTGGGTTTTGACTTGTATACCAAGACAAGGCGTCTCCTGTAAGGCTTTGAATGAACATTGTCATGCAGATTTGTTCATTATTTTCCACTCCTACAAGCTTGTCGCAGTATGTTCTCAGATGCACCTTTGGATCACCAGTACCATAGAAGATTTCGAACTCGGGAGGTTTGTAACCCTTCATAAGATCCACATCCAGCTGAATACATAGATCCTCATAGTTTAGACCTTCAACTCCTTTACTAACTTGAACACTCTAAACTCTACCATTGAGCTTATTGAGTTCCACCACAATATTTTTAATGAACAGGTCCTTCTCAGTCAATTCAGGTATGTATAGGGTTTGCTGCGGGGTGTGGGGTAAGGTTTCCACATATATCAGATTACTTTGATGGATTCCTAGAGCTTGGGTATATGGGTGGTCATTGGTCGAGTTTTGGGGATCGAGAGTAGGTTGTGGTGCATTTTGGGGAGTGTGATAAGTAGTGGTTTGCGGTTATTGGGTTGGATTATGGTGGTGTTGTTGAGGGGTTGGTATTGGTGGCGGGTTAAGGTTTTGGGGAGGTGCAGGAGAATTTGGTGGTGGGTTATGGTTTTGTGTGTTTTGCGGTTTTGTTTGATTATAAGTGCGTGGGTTTGCTTGTTGAGGTCGGGAACATTGAGAGTAAGTGAGAGGTTTGTCAAATTTTGGACCTGCTCCAGCTCACCCTGTAGTTCTAGGATTTTCTGCTCCAAACGTAAGACCAACTCATTCTGTCCCGGAGTACTTCGACCATTTGAAGTTTCAACGTTTTCCGCCATAGTAGCATTGTCTTTCGTGATACCACTTAAATCATCCACTTTCTCTTTTCCTTTGCCCTTGCCTTTGGGTTCTCTTGGTGGAGGAGGATGTGGAGGACCTCTGGATCTAGTGTGGTATGCCGATGATCCTAGTATGCACGAATGAACCTTTAGGAATGTGAATAATCAAAAAGAAAAGAAATAGCAAAAGGTAATCAAGTTGGTAAGGTGAAATAAAAGAGTGTTTGCAATATTTAAACATGTTTCACAAAAGTCATGCAATAATTTACGTCCTAATTTGGGGACCTCATTGTGCCTAAGGTAGGCCTAAGCGACACATAGACTTGGAGAAAATTGATGCCAGTATTTGCTTCATTTCATTAATGCAAAAAATGAGTCAAAACAAACTTTTACTAAATTGAATGGACATACAACATCAAATTTTGCATATGCTGGGGTTTTCCATGGGGTCTCTCCCTTACAGATACCTTGGAGTACCACTGAGTGCAAAAGGATTATTAGTGGTTCAATGTCAACCCCTGCTAGATAAGATGTTTGCAAAGGTGTAGCATTGGACAGCAAAATTCCTGTCTTATGCAGGAAGATTACAATTGATCAAGAGTGTTATGATTGCTATCCAATCCTTTTGATCGCAAATCTTCCTACTGCCAAAAAAGATCATGCTTAAGGTTGAAACTATATGCAAGAGATTCCTATGAACTGGTGAGGCTGGAAGTAGCAAAAATGCACTGGTGGCTTGGAAGAAAGTGTGATGGCCTAAGACTGCAGATGGCTTGAATATCACTGATACTATTACATGGAATAGATAAAAAATCCTTAAACACCTCTAGAACCTTTGCAAAAAGAAGGATCGATTACGGATTCAATGGATGTACACATACGATATAAAGCAAGGCGAAACGTGGACTGTCAAAGTTAAGCAAGCATCATGGTTAACTCAAAAGATTTTAGGGGCTGCCAGGTACCTAACTGAAGCAAATATTAGAGTGGAAGAGGTGATGACTTCAGATTGTCACTCCATCAAAGACATATACAACAGGCTTAGGGGAGAGTTTCCAAAGGTTGCATGGAGGAAACTGCTGTGTAATAATGATACATGCTCTAACTGGATCTTCATTGTATACATAGCCATACAAGGAAGGCTATACACCAGGGATAGGCTTATCAATTGGGGTATTTTAACAAATCCAATTTGTGCGTTGTGTGAAGGAGCTGACGAGGATCATGAGCACCTGTTTTTGAATGTAACTACTCAGCGGCTATATAGAAGAAACTATTGCAATGAGCTGAAATAAACATAGATTAAACAGAGATGTCAAAGGACGGACTTAGGAGATAATCTGGTCTACAAATTTTTCATCAGGTAGGAGACCATCAACAGCCATATACAGAATGTTACTAGCGTGTTCTGTCTACCACATATGGCAAAAGAGGAATTGGAGAATTTTTCGGAACCAGAAGTGAAGAAGTGATGACATGGTCAGATTAATAATTCAATAGGTCCATTGCCGGGGGAGTTAGAAATCCACCTTAGTGAAGATTCTGCATATTCTAAACTTCTATCCTTAGATAGGCTTGTATTTCCTTAGATTTGGTGTTGGCTAGTTACTAAGACCTTCTATAGTTGGGGCTGCATGTCCAACTATAGAATGATGGTGAAGGGTTTCTGTTACACTTGTACATATTTTCCATGGTAATAAAAAT
Source organism: Nicotiana knightiana (assembly GCA_005239525.1). Lineage (NCBI taxonomy): Eukaryota > Viridiplantae > Streptophyta > Magnoliopsida > Solanales > Solanaceae > Nicotiana > Nicotiana knightiana. The sequence goes on from ML396939.1 coordinate 30,078, forward strand.
TTAAATTACCAAAAATAAATAAATATAATAAATGCAATTATTTATGGAATATAGGCTATTATTATAAAATTATGTAAATAGCTAAACATTACAAATATAATTATATTAAATTAAGTAATAATGTTTTAAAACATGTATGTGAGCGTAAATAATAAATTTGGATGATAAAGTCATCATAAAATAATTTGAAAGGGTAATTAATAAATAATCAAGTAATTTAAATACAAAGAAATCAATTTTAAAGATCTAAAATTTATGGAAAATTATAGAAAATACTTGTATAAGTCTTGTAAATTAAGTAATGATGCAAAATAAAATTTTGAAAGTATATTTACTTATTTGAAAAATATGAGGGCAAAATGGATATCAACAACAAATAGAGAACAAGGTTCTCTATAAAGTTTGGTGGACCCTTAGTGTACATCAATTGGTATTAGAATAGGTTCTTTCGACAAGGCTAACACCTAGAAAGGATCCACATGGCTTCTCCACTAAACTTTGAAGAAGGTCAATCAACCTACAGACCACCAAGATTCAATGGACAGTAGTACGGATGGTGGTAGACAAGGATGCATGATTTTATCATGACTGAGGATTCTGAGCTATTAGATGTCATCTGCGATGGCTCTTTTGTTCTCATGAAGACCATTTGGGAGCCAGCAATGACAATTCCAAAAACAAGGAAGGAGTACAACGATGATGACCGCAAAGATAAAGAGAAAAACTTTCGAGCAAGAAAGATCCTCGTTTATGGTATTGGTCCAAAAGAGTACAACAGAATCTCTGCCTGTCAATCTGTCAAGGAGATATGGAAGGCTCTCGAAACCGCACATGAAGGAACAATTTAAGTCAAGCATTCAAAGATTTACATGCTCACTACTGAGTATGAACTCTTCAGGATGATGGATGATGAGTCTATTGAGGACATGCATACTCGATTTACCTCCATCATCAATGAGCTTCACACTCTAGAAGAAATCATTCCAACAAACAAACTTGTTAGGAAAATACTTAGTGTATTACCTGGTTCTTGGGAAAGCAATGTTAATTCCGTCATAGAGGCAAAATATCCGCAAAAGCTGACCATTGATGAACTTATTGGAAATCTAAAGACTTATAAAATGAAGAAGAAGAAGAAGGAACATGAAAGAAGAGAACCCAAAAAGGAGAAGAACCTGGTCCTCAAGGCAGAAACAATGACTCAAGTGGTGAGGATGCTGACATGGCCTACCTGACAAAGCGATTTCAGAAAATGGTTCGCAGAAATGAAGGCATTCCAAAAAAGGGCAGCTCCAGAATACCAAAAGTTATGAATTGTGTCATAAATGTGGGAAGCCAGAATTTTTCATCAAATACTTCCTTCTCCTCAAGCACAACACAGACAAAACAGCCAAGAGGAACCTGGTTCCTTACAGGAGATTCAAGAGAAAAGATGCCGCTGACAATGCATTGAAACAAGATCTTGCTACATGGGGAGATTCCTCTAGTCTATCTGGGGAAGATGATGAACAGTGTGACACCTCCATGATGGAAGTTGAAAGAGAAGAAACTGAATATGAATCTATCTTTGCCCTGATGGAAAAATCTGACAATGATGATGATGATGAGGTAAAATTTCTAGACGTTCAAAGAAATTGGAAATCTTACTCTTAAAAGAAGCTTATATCCTTGGAAAATATCTTAACTGAAGATTATCACAATCTTATTGTTACGCCCCACAATATTACGTCGATATTGTGCCTTGTAGTATTACATACGATGATGTTACGCTTCGCAGTATTAAATTACGACGAAGTTGCACCCTGTAGTATTGTACGTTGAATTTGTCGTAAGGTAATTGACATCAGTCCAAGGAAAAAAATTATTTGGAGATTGAAGGATAATGCTATTTCAAACAAGTAATGAATAAATTCGTGAAGGTGAGAGGAGAAGCAAGTCAAAAAAAAAAAAAAAAATTGTTGTCGAAGTTTGGCACGTTGGGATAAAATACGGCCAGAGCTAAAGTACTCGGTATTTATGGGTTACCAAGATAGTAATATGTAAGATGTATAAGGTATGTGAAAAGTGAGTAGTATTTTAAGTAATTTCGGATAATTCTTAATTATACGGGTAATTGGTTAATTACTGGGTAACGGGACATTACCTAGTTAATTAATAAAATTAGTGGATAAGATTAATCCTTCCCCAAAAAAACATGGAAGTAAGCCACTATCAATACATATAACTAAGTAGTCATTAGGTTTAGGTGGCTACCTAAGGAAATAGGACTTTAACACTTATTACAAGTATTTGGTTCATTTTATTTTGGACAAAACAATTAAAAAACATTCTTATGAACTGAAGCTAAATTCTTGCAACCAAAGAAGAACAAAAGCTAAATTCTTTTAACCAAACGTTCTTCAAAATTCTTCACGAACTGAAGCTAAATGCAATCCAAAAAAAAAACCTTTCAAGTAAATTCTTGCAGCCAAACAATTCCAACAAGAATTGTTACGACGTAAAATTTTGTGGTTCTAAAGGAGTACGGTGCAATCCTTTCCAAGAATATTATATGGATTTTTCCTTACAGGTATGTTAAGGTCATCCCTTCTTTCTTTCTGTCATGATCCGAATTTTACAGAAGAAGCGAGCAAACACACGGTTTCCATAAATTACTCTATTCATATAAATACTAGGGGTGTCAATATTCTTGATTCCCCTTGTGAATTATTATTATCTTCTGTTCATGGGTCCCAGAAAAATATGTATTTTATAATATTATCCGAAAGGTGTATTGATTTTTATGGCATTCCGAGAAAATCTTATTAACGCATTTCTTATGCATTTCATGCATTTAGACATATACATTGACCCATGACAAGATGGCGTTATATACGCGTATATATATGTATATATATGTATATGGGATATGGGAAAGGTTACGACGTTATATACACATCACCACCTGATCAGCTGGTATACGTTGATGATTTGCCCACAGTGGCCTAGATGATATGAGGGAATGCCCTCAGAGGCTTGATGATTTTATGAACACATGTACCTATGCACGACATGACATTCATACGCATATGCATGACACTATAAGTATTTCATGATTTATGGAGTTGTCCAGACTTATAGGTGGAGTCATGTACCCTATATCTCTTCCATGTCTTTTATGTACTTATTTAAGTGGCTTACATACTCGATACATTATTCGTACTGACGTTACTTTTTCCTGGGGATGCTACGCTTCATGCCCGCACGTTCTGATAGACAGGTCGAGAGTCCTCCAAGTAGGATGTCAGCTCAGCAGAATATTTTTGTGAGCTCCATTTGCTCCGGAGTGGCTTGTTTGGTCAGTAGGATTTAGACACGTATTAGTTTGTATGGCGGGGTCCTGTCCTGACCTTGTGATAAGTATGTACTTTAGAGGTTTGTAGACAAATGTCATGTATACGGATGCTTGTATGGCCTTGTCGTCCTATTTTTTCAGTTTACAAATGATCGTGCTGGCCTTATAGGACTGTATGTCTCGTATGTAAGTTTTTATATCTTGATGGGTCGTTCTATGTCTGGTATTTCTCCATGTTTTGTTCTACGTATCTCACAACATCCTCTATGGCTAGTTTACCTATAATAGTATGATACAAAAGATACGTTACGTAGGTACTCGATTGAGTAAGGTACCGGGTGTCCATTGCGGCCCATCGATTTAGGTCGTGACCAAAGTGGTATCAGAGTAGTTCTGTCCTAAGGAGTCTACAAGCCGTGTCTAGTGGAGTCTTGTTTATGGGTGTGTCGTGCACCACACTTATAAACAGGAGGCTACAGGGTATTTAGGATTGTCACTCTTTCTTCTTACTCTAGATCGTGTCATAGAGTTCAATTGTAAGAACTCAATTTCCTAGCTCTATCTTATTCATGATACGATGATGCTTACATCCAGAAAAACAGTTGGTGAAAGATATAGTTGTGGAAGAGTTGAGTCAGAGTAACTCGATTTTTGCATCATGCTTATGATGGATAAATTTGAGGTATTCAGCAGATCATGTGTGTACTAAGACGTGTATGTTTCGTAATATGCATCCGTAAGGAAAGAATGTCTATCCACTTTTATGGTAAAAATGAATAAGAGAATCGAAAGGTAGAAACAAGTTTCAGCAAGTAAAAGAAGATAAGTGAAGAAGGGTACGACGTACCCAGTTATTGAAGATTAATAGTATTTACAATTCAAGCAGAGAAATAGAGGCATTTCGATATACCTTCAATTGTAACAGAGGTATGTACAATTAGTCACACCCATCTCAATTATGCTCCATGGGAGCTAACAGAAATAGGTAAGAGAAGGACGAATATCAGGAACCGGCTGGGGTTAGAGTAACCCAAAATAATGGTTGTATTGCTTGCATTAGTTGACATTTCCGTAGGATATCATAAATGTTCTAACAAAACCTCCTTGTGCGACACCCAGATGATACCCTCTGAAATAATACAGCTAGATATGAGTACTATAAAGATAGGCACTGGAAGACTTGAAAGGATAAATGTTACCTTAATATGGATCCCCTCCATAGTAAAGAAAGAATGTTAGGCAACCCGAAGAGCCAGTAGATGGAGCAAGGGGAGCTAAAAGGAAAGGATAGTCCTGTTAAAATTTTCAAAATAAATTGTTAGATAGAAATGTTAGCAAGAAATGAGAAGAGAGTTAATGAAGAGTTGTGAGTAAGACGTGATGCACGGATGACAACGGTAGAAAAAATGACGGTATTATAAGATATATAGTCAAGTGAAGGAAAAGACGCGAGGATACAGGCCTTGAGACGACAAAAGAGTACAGGCCATAAAGTTATAACCTCATTTCGAAAAATAAGTTCATGACTCCAACGCGACTACCATAAGGGAGAGTAAATCCCAGAGTAATAGAAATCAATATGGGCTGGTGAACAAGATAAAATAAACATGAATTAGGGGCTAAGTGATTCGATAATAGTCAGCATCATGAGATTTTCATATTGCATTCCGGCGATAATAGAATGGACCATAGGAGAAGATTCACGAGAAGTTTAGAGAATGGTCATTCAGGAAGACGCTTCCCTAAAGAAAGCAATGTGAGCAATGTTCGGCTTAAGGGACTGTATGTGCCAGTTATACTAAGTGTCACCCTCGTGAGTAAAAAAAAATGTTATCCTTGGTACAGAAAGATTATCGCAAGGCGAGTAAGGGTCATCGATGATGTGAAAAGAGGCCAGAGATGAAAAGGTAAAACATCTATACGTAGATCATCATAGCAGTAAATCTTAGTACTCCCCTAAAGGGGGGAATATGGAGTGATGTGACATTAAGACAAAATTAAGTTGTTCTAGTAATTGTGGAATGGTAAAAAAGAGTGTGATAAAAATGAGAGAGGGATGAGATTGCAGTTATTCAAAGCCTACAGATATGCTATGATTCCATAACATTATGCAAACACGACGTCAGGGAAAAGAAGTAAGGGTTCCTGCCCGGGATGTTATTGATAAATAAGGAGCTAGTGCTAAAGGTAAGTTAAGACAATGGAAATAAACTAAGAAATATTACGCGGAACATTGATATGAGAATGAGCCAACGAGTAGTTAGTAGTTGATTCATGAGGGACCTAGTTATGGCTAGACAAGAGGATACAGACAAATCAATAGACCGTGCAAGATAAATAATATGAACACCAACATGGGGAATTCAGTCTCACAAATTTGACATCATGACCTTGAGAAATATTAAGATAGAAGTTGTGGTAGTAAAGGTACCGTATGAGGGTTTTGGAGATAAAAAGGAGTGCCACTGGAAAACAATCATAATATCAAATTAGAAGAAATCTTACGAGCACAAGCCCGTGGAGGTAAGTAACTACGGATAAGTATAGGCAAGGAAGGACATCAGGAGGTCCGTTGAATATACAATGTAATGAGCTCACAGCTTTACAAGAGTCAGAGGGTTCTCCCTAAGTACTACAACGAAAGACTAGCTGAGGAAATAAGGAAGAAGGCTTCAACCTAAGAACAACAACCTAAAGAGGAAATGATCGTGTAACAACAGTCTCACAACGACAATGTAAGCACTCCAAAGGAAATTGGCAGCTACTGTGGCTAATGAACGGGAAGAAGATTAAAAGTAATATTCGAGATCATATGAGTTGCACGAAAACTCTGGCATGTGTGGGCACTAAGATAAGCTAAGTATGGATGCAACAAGGGGGCAGAAAGACTAGGAAAAGTAATAGCATACTCCGAAAGAAAGCTATGATGGAACGAAATAAATTATCCGATCAATGATCCAGAGTTGGTTACATTATGAACGCACTTAAGGGTTCAGAATTTTATACATGCAGCATATACTGCTGTAGAAGATTCTGGTATACATTAAAAGAAAGAATTGAGCCTAGGACTTAGACGAAAGATTAAAAATGTTAAAGGATTGTATCATGCATATTCCTCAACGCCCATGAAAGGATAAACATAATAACTAATATCATGAACCACTGATCGGGAGATAACTTAAGCCGACATAAAGGCCGATAAAAAAAAAGAAGAAACTAAAGAGTCACATCAACAAAGTAAATCAGGAATCCGATTATTGGACCCAGAAGTTATAGGATTCATGATTAAGAACATAGATGAACCAATATTAATATTAGAGGTGCAAGAGAGATAGCACAACAACTATATTCTATAACGGCTCTATGATAAAGCCAGTTAGAAGAAGTACCAGCCTCATAAGAAGTTAGTATGGAGCTCCCATCGGATTGCATAGGCACCAGAGGTGCAAGTATTATTATAATGCTTCAAGTTATGGATGTGAATTATACCTACGTGGAAGGAAGGTCATGAAAGGGATACAAGATGTGATGCAAGATTTTATGGTAAGTAAGGAAGGTGGACAACGTACGCGATATTCAAATGCAGAAGGTTGTGAATTGTCCATACTTCGTACAAAAGGCTAGAAACGCTGGGATTCGGTATCCAAGAATGATAGCAGTGCCATCAGTGGCATACCTTCCAGACTTGGTTTCTAAGCACTAAAAGGTCTAATTAGAGAGTAAAAGAAGAGTTAGAGATGATGTAATGTATCGATGTTCCAGAAGACATAAGGGAATCGATCGCAGGCTAAAGTATGATAAGAAATAAGGTTTTAGAAAGACAAGAGTAGGGATAAGAAGAAGGCAAGTGAGAAGGTGACGAAAATGGATAAGTCCTCGGAACTAAGCCCGTGAAAACAAAGGAGATGATGGTTTCTATAAGTTATTTAAATCTCAACATAGGCTAAACGAACTCGAAAGAGTCTAAGACTAATAGCAATTAGAAGAAATGTAATGTTGCCCTGGTAGTAAAATAAGGGTGTAATTTTGAGAAATAAAGGATGACGTTTGGGCCTTCGATTGAGTAATGAGTTCATGAATTGAAATTAATTGAAATAGCCACGTAAGGAGAATCACATTGGGATGACTCTTATATGAGATAGGGTTATGGAAGTATAGTATCGCCCCCAGGTGGATCAAGAAAATTACTTCAAATGTTCCACGATTCAACGTAAGCCCTAAGGATTACTTAAGAGGTTTCAAGTTATCAGTGGTAGAGTGTAGATCAATATCGAGGTGAATCAACAATGGTTGGATAAGGGTTACAAAATATGAGATGAGAGTAGGTCGTCATTCTTAAGATGAACAATAACAAGGAAGCTTTAAAGGACTTGGATTTATACATACATGATAAGCAGCGAGAAAATAACCTGGAGTTGGTTGCATACCTTAGTAACAATAGATAGAAATAAGAGTTATGATATAGTATGGCCTACAGGAGAAACATTGCATAAGTGCATTTACAAGGTCAAAGTCATAGAGGCTGCATGATCGAAGGTAGCAACACTTAGGAGATTGGAAGGATTCCCACTATAAGTCGTGGTGTGAGAAAGAGGCCTAAAGGGGGGAATTCCATGGACTTTGGATTTATTCACAAAACAAATGCCTAAATGGAAAGGGGGTATTAAGGTATTCACAAGAGTTATAAGTTATGTAAATGATAAGAGCACCAGTCAACATTCGAGGACGAATGTTCCAAAAGGGGGAGTGATGTTACGCCCCGCAATATTACGTCGATATTATGCTTTGCAATACTACATTATGACGATGTTACGCTTTGCAGTATTAAATTATGACCACGTTGCACCCTGTAGTATTATACGTTGAATTTGTCGTAAGGTAATTGACATCAGTCCAAGGAAAAAAAGGTTATTTGGAGATTGAAGGATTATGCTATTTCAAACAAGTAATGAGTAAATTCGTGAAGGTGAGAGGGGAAGCAAGTAAAAAAAAAAAAAGAATTTTTGTCGAAGTTTGGCACGTTGGGATAAAATACGGCCAGAGCTAAAGTACTCGGTATTTATGGGCTATGCCATGCAAGGTACCACATGACCAATATAGTAAGGTGTATAAGGTATGTGAAAAGTAAGTAGTATTTTATGTAATTTGAGATAATTCTTCATTATACGGGTAATTGGTAAATTATTGGGTAACAAGACATTACCTAGTTAATTAATAAAATTAATGGATAAGATTAATCCTTCCCCAAAAAAATGTGGCAGTAAGCCACTATCAATACATATGACTAAGTAGTCATTAGGCTTAGGTGGCTTCATACGGAAATAGGACTTTAACAGTTATTACGAGTCTTTGGTTCATTTCATTTTGGACAAAAAATTCAAAAATTGTTCTTATGAACTGAATCTAAATTCTTGCAACCAAAGAAGAACATAAGCTAAATTCTTGCAACCAAACATTCTTCAAAATTCTTCACGAACATAAGCTAAAATCAATCCCAAAAACAACTTTCAACTAAATTCTTGCAACCAAACAATTGCAACGAGAATTGTTAGACCCGTAGCAACGTAAAATTTTGCGGTTCTAAAAGAGTATGATGCAATCCTTTCAATGAATATTATGCAGATTCTCCCTACTCTAGGTATGTTAAGGTCATCCCTTCTTTCTTTTTGGCATGTTCATAATTATACAGAAGAAACGAGCAAACATACGATTTCCATAAATTACTATATTCATATAAATACTAGGGGTGTCTATATTATTGATTTCCCATGTGAATTATTATTATCTTCTGTTTATGGGTCCCAGAAAATACGTACTTTGATAATGTTATTCGAAAGATATATTGATTTTTATGGCATTCCGATAAAATATTATCAACGTATTTCTTATGCATTTATACATATACATTGACCCATGATCAGATGGAATTATATACGCGTATATATATATATATATATATATATA
>ML396946.1:0-10693 GCA_005239525.1 Nicotiana knightiana
ATATATATATATATAGTTTTTTTTTATGGATCGGGCTGCACGCCACACCGACTTATTATATTGCACCTATTGAGCATGAGTGCTGATTGACGAGAGATGAGTCACGAGTGACCTAGAGGCTTGCCCGAGAGGCTTTATATTGCGAGTGACCTTGTGCATGGGGGCTTAATTACCTTAAACTACTGTTTTCACTCTTCTTTACATTTTTCCTCTAAACAATAAATGTTGAACCAATGTTTTATTTGAAATTTGGAAAGGGAAAGCTGGAGTTTTATGAAACTTTCGGGACGTACATCCCTGACATCATTTATTAAATTCCACTGATGTTTATTATATGAATTTACATGATTTTAAAAGCTCGTCACTGCACTCAAGTCTTTCTTTATATTTGTTACTTACTGAGTTGGTGTACTCGCGTTACTCCATGCACCTTGTGTGCAAATCCAGGTTCACGGATCGAGTGAGTTTTGATTATTCTCAGTGGATCTTGTCGGAGACTGTGAGGTAGCTGCACGACATTCGCATCCCCACCATTCTCCTTCTCATTTTGTCGCTATTTACATTTTTCCTAGACTTGATGTATTAAGAAAATTGTGTCAGTTACTGTGATCTATTTAGTTGCTCATGACGGTGGACTCCCGGTTTTGGGATTATTACGCAGTTGTTTTTTGATTATCCGCATTTGTGAAATACTAAACGTGTAAGGTTATGATAAATCACATTATTGCGTTAAATGAAAAGTTCTTTGTGTTATGTTCAATAAATTGGCTAGACTATTACCACGATAGACGCCATCACGGACAGTTAGATTTGGGGTCGTGACAACTTATTAGTTGTAATTTTAAATTATGTTTGTTTTGATTATGGCTTATTAATAATATTTATTTTACGAAATTTTATTATCGTTATTGTTGAATATTTTAGTACAATTCCATAACTCATCTCAATTTTATGTTATTTTATTGAAAAACACCTTATATAGTTATGTCTTATTAGGATTAAAGATATATTTGGAGAACAAATTTTACATTTTATGTTATGAAGACTTTATAAAAAAAAACCCGAAAAAACCCGAAAAACCTGAGAAAAACTGAGATTAAAAAACCCGAATTTTATTGGTTTGGTTTGCTAGTTGGATTTAATAAGCTGATACAATTGATTTTGGTTTGGTAATTAGAATATCCAAACCAACAGGACCTATGTACACCCGTAATTGAAGGGCATGCTGACCACTTTTATCGTATTTGGTGGTTACATGAATAATTTTCTAATACCATTAACCATTATTCTTCATTGTTTAACTTTAGAATAAAAAATTACTAAAATTTTTCTCATATCTACAACTAGTTTATTTGAATTGTGATGTTTTATACTTCAATACCACACAAGATGGGAGTGATTTGTGTGGTGTCTAATTTTTCGCCTGCACAGATTATAGAAGAACCTGGTTCTTCTATGTGTTCTTTATACTACTATTGCAAAACAATAAATACCGAAAGTGTAGAACACAAGTATTTTTACGTGGAAAACAATCAGCTCAAAAGTTGAAAAAATCACGACCTACTATCTAGTAGGATTTTTCCCAACACTTCACTAAATCACTAAGCTAAAAACAGCATTTACAAAACTCTTTGTAAACCTAAGGGTTATCTCTAATCCTTTGTGGCAACCAACCTTAGACTGTTGCAACAATTTCAAGTTAACTCTAACTTGAATACTACAATCAAAGTACGTAGTACAATTGCTTCTAGATAAAGCTGAAAGGTACAACTCAAAAGCCCTACCACAATGAAACTACAATAAAAGACAGACACTTGGAGATGGTTCTTCTACCTGGTTCATGTAGCTTCAGGTTCTCACCCTTGAATCACATATGAGTTACTTGCAAAATGCCTTGCTATTTTACTCTGAACTCTCGTTTAACTTCAGCATTTGTGCATGCCTGTAAAATGAGAACATCCTGAGATATATAGAGTTAGTAAAATAGGAAATAACTAGAGTTATAATGCTATACTCTTCCGTTGTGGAAGAGTTCTAGTTATCTTCAACTTCTAACTCATCCCTTATCTAGGATAGAGTTCTCTTATAGTAAAGAGTCCTTCTCCTTCTCACTTATGCAACCTTTTTGTTAAGGAGAAATCAGATATAACCACTTAATCTTATCTCCTTCATGTGCATTTATTGTGCTCGACTCTACCCGTGTCTGTTTACACAGTGTATTGACCTGGTTCATGTTTGAGCTCCTTTATCAATCATCAAAACAAACTTCACATAGGCCAACAAATTCCGTCTTTTTGATGATGACAAACTATGTGCTTTTCATAAGCATAAGACCTGTTTCAACTCAGCTCAACATCAACACAGTGTTAGAACACATTCCATTTTAAACATCACAAATCATCAAGGACCAGGTTCATTAGGTTATAAGCATCACAGTCCAAAGTAAGAAGCACAACATGTCTTCCCCCTTTTGGCATCATAAAAAAGTTACATAATTATGTTAGATAACCATATTTTAATATATATCACTCATGGCCACTAGGGCTACTTCAAATGCAATCACGACGTCAAGCATCATTTATCAATCCAATAATATTAGCTATCTAAGAAGTATCAACAAAAAGTTAGAGCATAAAAGCAGTTGATTATTATTGATACGTCACCCACAAAGCATAAAGAAAAAAAAAGATACTGGATCATGAGAAAAAAAAGCAAAAACAAATCTCATTCGGGTCACTGGTTTGTCTAACTAGGTTAGGAAGGTTTCAAGGCTGGGAAGGACCGGATTCTTGGTTTCTAGCCTGAAGTAGCTTTAACATATCATGAATAATGCCTTCATTTTTCTCTTTCTCCTTTGCAAGCTCACCTATGAGATCAACCCTCTCAATTTCTACATCAACCAGCCGCTTCTTCAACCTTTCAATCTCGACATTCTTGGCCCCACTATCTTGCACCAAGACTCTCACTTTTCTATTCACATATATCTTCATGGATGAACCAGGTTCCTTAGCAGTATCATGGATTTCATAGTCACAAATAGTCAAGGTGTTTGCCCCAAAGTAATCCTTGCTTGTACTAACATCCCATTTCTTTAAGGAAACCTTGAAGTTATCCAGTATGGTGATGAGAATGAAACCATAGGGTATGGAATAAGTTTTGGTGCCATTTAAAACCCTATCAAGGAACTGGATAATAAGCCCATTCTAATTAATCCGCCTCCCACTATCCAGGCATTCAATAAGGACCAGGTCCATGAACATGGAAATGTGCCTTCTTCCCTACCTGGGCAACACGACCTTGTTGACAAATTCAAACAACAATTTGTGGGGTTGATTCATCTCATTTTTGTATACAACCTTGGCCTCTAGCTCTAACTCATGGTGAGAAAACTTCCTTTGGTTCTATAGGCTTGGCCATTTGAGCTTTTTGTATCATTGTACCCTTCAGCAGCTACACATAGAATCTCTCCCAATTCTGTGTCGTCAAAGTTCACTGTCACTCCCTTCACCAAACTGATGACGCTAAAATTCTTGATCTTACAAATTTCCATGAACTCTACAATCTCAGCCCCGACAAACCTTCCATCCATCTGAAGGACCATGTCCTTCCAACCCTACAATTGTAGTTTTGTAGCAACATGACCATGCCTTCCTCCTCCAAGTCCGTGAGGAGTCTACCCTTCAAGGTGGTTCTTTTACCAAACTTCTCCTTCTTGTCATGTTCATCATCGGTTTCTTCTTCTACTTCACTATCTTCTTCCTCCACTACTTTCATTTCTCTAGATTTCACGTCAGACCTGGTCTTTTCGCCAAGGTAGAAAGTTCTGCAAACATTGTCTTTGAAGGGGAATTCTTTTTGGAAGTCTTTCTTTTCTTTGTCTTTGGAGTCACAACCTCTTCCTTCTCTTCACTGTATTTATAACAAAGAACCAGGTCCACGTCCTCTATTTCAACAGCCTCAACCGCTTTCTCATTTCCCTGTACAACAACTTTTCTTTTACTCTCTTCTAGGGCTTTTTGCAGCTCAACCTCACTCTGCTTATACTGACTCCTTGTAGATATTTATCTTGTACGAGGAGTCTCTATAGGAATATAAGAGTCAGTCTTTCTCTTCTTGTTTTCCCTAACAGTTCCAGGGATTTTAACTCATGAGCTCTTTTTCCGTTTAGGATCATAGCTGTCAGACACTTATTTCAATAGGTCTTTGAGGGGTTCCTTCACAGATGGAACAGGTTCTTGGAAAATCTTCCTCAAACTTACCACCCCTCATAACACTTGCATCTCCAGACCCATTACCCCGTTTTTTCTCTCAAACTATCTTCCTCTCTAGCAGATTCCTCACTCCACAATACCATAGCTCCTATTTCATCAGTCAAACCAACATGAGTGGGTGAAGATTCAGCCACCCCTTTTTTCTCATTCCCCTCACATCACCTTGAGCACCCTCACTTTTTTTTTGAATCTTTCCCACCAATTTTTGCAGATTCAATGGTTTCAACCCCGGTCATAGTTCCTACCAAAACAAACCTATTTTCTAGATTTTCAGCAACTTCAGAAATCATCTCAGATGTAATTTTAGGACCAGATGTTACCTGCTCTATTTAAGATGAAACATTTTCTTCCCCTTAGTTGTAGACTTAAATGATTCTTCATATTTCTGGGGTTCTTCTGCCTGACTTACTTTTTAACTGCTCATTGATCTTCTTGATTTGTTCATCGCCAGCGAAATTATTGCGAGCAAGCGTATTGATCCTTCCTTTCTTAGAGATAGGTGTGGTTGAGGGTGTGGTTGAAGGTGTGGGTGTGTAATCTTTGGGTGGTGATGAGGGATTTTCAGAGAGGTTAGCCATTACTGATGGTAGAAGGAATATGTGTGTGTTTAGAAGATGAGAGAAGATAGAGAGAAATATTTGGCGGCTAAAAATTTAGAAGTCAAGAAATGGCTAAGGGCCAAATCAATATAAAGAGGGAGAATTTAATTGGGTAATTAAAGCTTTTCTAGAAGCTCAAAAGTCTAATCAAACTAGGAGCAAGTTTGAAACGACATTGAGGATTCTCCATAGAATCTAGGCACTTATTGCATTTTGGGATTCTCCTTGGGTCAAATTGGTTCATTTTGTAACGGATAAGCTCAAGAAAGATGAGGATTAAATGGGACTCTCCTTTTGATCATAATCCAAATATAATTATTTCAAAATATGCAGAGTGGAGAATACATACCATGTAATCTTGATGAACCAGGTTCTTCACTGAGTAATCTCTTTTGTAAGTCTGAATTTTCCAAGAAAATAAAAATAATATCATTAGAGATTGATAAGACATTTTATCACATGGCACAAGAGTATACTCGTGAAAGTATGAGACTACGCAAAATCTAATCTAACTATGTACAAGATTCACAAATTGTCTAACCAATTTTTGAGTTAGAACTGGTTCTTTATACTAGTAAAAGTATGAGACTGAACAAAATCTAATCTAATTATGTAAAAAAATTCACAAATTTTCTAACCTATTTTTGAGTAAAAACTGGTTCCTTTTAGGTGATATTAATCATCCCTAATTCTAACATGTTCTTTTCAAAGTGATCTCTATTTTGTTCTTTTGTGAATATGTCAGCTATTTGTTTGTCAGTAGCACAAAATTCCATAGCGATCAAACCCTTTTCCTAGTTGTCTCTCAAAAAGTGATGCCTAACATCTATGTGCTTAGTTCTTTTATAATGAACCGGGTTCTTGGTCATACTAACTGCATTGGTATTATCATAAAAGATGGGATACCTATATCAATTCCGAAGTCCATTAATTGTTGTTTGATCCACAATAATTCAGCACAACATGAAGCAGCGACAACATACTCAGCTTCAGCAGTAGACAAGGCCACAAAATTTTGCTTTTTGGTGGCCTAAGACAACATACATGGGCAAGAAAGTGTGCCATACCTAAGGTGCTCTTTCTATTCACAAGAAAACCTGCATAATCAACATCAACATAACCCACTAAGTTGAAATTACTATATTTTGGATACCATAGACAGAGGTTAGTAATGCATTTTAGGTATCTAAAGATCCTCTTGGTAGCAGTCAAGTGAGACTCCATTGGATTTGCCTGAAATGTAGCACAAAGGCATATAGTGAAAACAATGTCAGGTCTACTAGCACTGAGATATAACAAAGAGTCAATCATTCCCCTATACAACTTCTGATCAACAGATGAATCTAGTTCATCTATATCCAATTTTGTGGTTGTTGCTATAGGTGTGTCAATTTCTTTGGAGTCTTCCATTTTAAACCTTTTAAGAAACTCTTTCACATACCTCTATTGATGGATCATTGTTTCATTTGAATATTTTTTAATTTGTAAGCCTAAAAAGAAATTAAGCTCACCCATCATACTCATTTCAAATTATCCCTATTAGTTTAGAAAATTCTTTACTTAACTTATCTGTAGTTGCTCCAAATATTATATCATCAACATAAATATGAACTACCAAGAGATCTTTACCTTTTTTCTTTCAAGAATAAAGTATTGTCAACTTTACATTTCTTGTAGTCATGCTCAAGCAAGAATGTTTTTCATATCATGATCTTGGATTCTGCTTGAGCCCATAAAGTGCCTTGTCAAGCTTGTACATATGATCAGGACATTCCTTGCTTTCAAAGCCCGGAGTTTTCTTTACAACCCATTCTTCCTTTAGATAGCCATTGAGGAAGGCACGCTTGACATCTATATGATGGAGAGTGAATTCCATGTAAGAAACAAAGGCTATAAGGAGTCTAGTTTCTTCCAATCTTGCCACTAGAGAAAAAGTCTCATCACAATTTATGCCCTCCTCTAGACTATATCCTTGAACCACCAATCTTATTGTGTTCCTTGTAACTGTTCCATCTTTGTCAAGTTTGTTTCTGAAGATCCATTTTGTGCATATTATTGATCTGTCCTTGGGTCTTGGTACCAGATTCTAAACTTGACTTCTCTCAAATTGGTTGAGTTCATCTTGCATTGCATTTACCCAGTCTACATCCTTCAAAGCCTCAGCAACATTTTTAGGGTCAGTAAGAGATAAAAAAAACATCAAAAGTACAAAGATTCTTCAAAGAAGATCTGATTTTGATTCTAGAGTTTGGATCAGTACTTATGTTCTCAATAGGATGAGAACTTTGATACTTGTAAGGTTTCACAACCAGCTAGTTTCCCCTAGATGTTTCTTCAATAATTTGTTGCTGAGGAACAGGTTCATAGACAGGTTCCCTCGAGGTTTGAGTATCAGTTCCTCTTTGTATAGTTCCCCATGTCAGGTTGCCCTGGGTGGAAGGATCTATTCCTTCTTCTGGTGCAACATTAGTCCGGGCTGTGATTTCATTTGAATTTCTTACCAGCCCAATTTATTCATCATCACGTTCCTGCCTCTCAGAAAGAATGTTAGTTCCGTCAAAAATCACATGTACACTTTCTTCTACACACATAGTTCTTTTGTTATAAATCTTATAAGCTTTACTATGTGAAGAATATCCCAAGAATACTTCCTTATCACTTTTGGGATCAAACTTACCTAGGGAGTCTTTACCATTATTGTGCACACAACACTTGCATACAAATGCCCTAAGATGGGAGATATTTGGATTTTTCCCTTTAAGTAACTCATAGGGAGTCTTCTCAACTAGAGGTCTAGTAATGCACCTATTTATGATGTAGCATACAGTGTTCATAGCTTCTGCCCAGAAACTCTGGGGCAGTTTGCTAGAAAGAAGTATGGTCCTAGCCATTTCTTCCAATGTCCTATTCTTTCTTTCAACTACTCCATTTTGTTGTGGAGTCCTAGGAGAAGAAAAATTATTATTTATGCCATGTTCATCACAAAATTCAGCAAATTTAGCATTCTCAAATTCAGTATCGTGATCAAACCTAATTGATGCAAGTTGATTACCTAGTTGTTTTTGAGTTTTTCTAACAAAATAAGTGAACATGTCAAATGCTTCATCTTTAGATGTTAAAAACAATGTCCAAGTAAACCTAGAGTAATCATCAGCAAACACCATAACATATCTCTTACCACCTATCCTAAATCTTCTCATTGGTCCACAAAGATCAATATGTACCAGTCCTATTGTCCTGCTAGTGATTACCATTTTATTGCTTTTGAAATAGGATCTTACCTTCTTCCAAAAACTTTATCTTCCTTGAACTTAATGTTAGGCAACCCTATCACCAAGTCCTTGTAAACTAGTTTGTTGAGTTAGCTTAGACTGTCATGTCCAAGTCTTTTGTGCCAAAGGAGGGGATCATTATCCAACACACTTAAGCAAGTGAGTTCATTATCTGGAGGTGTGGACGGATCCACAACATTTATGTTGTTCACTCTTTTTCCCTGAAAAACTATCTTGTTAATGGTAAGATTAATCACAGAGCATTTTATAAAGGTGAATGCAACCATGTTACCTCTATCACATAATTGTGATACACTTATTAGACTGTACTTCAGTCAGTCTATCAAGTAGACATTCTCAATAGAGTAAGAATCGGTCTTACCTTCCTTTCCAACCCCAATGATCTCACCTTTCTTCCCATTTCCAAAGAAGGCATTACTTCCTTTAAGGCCCTCAAGTGAAAAAAATTGGTTTTTGATTCATGTCATATGCTTTGAGCAGCCACTATCCATATACCATATTTGGCTGCTCCCCTTCACTTTGTCATGCAAAAGGAAATCAGAGGTTAGTCTTAGGAACCGAAACTAGTTTGGGTCCCTTCTATAGGAAAAAGGATGAATCAAACTCTTTTTAGCCCAACTTGACAACCTATTTTTCCCTTGAACAAAATCTTTGTTCTTTTGACTTGCCTTTTCTTTGGCAGTACATTCACTTTTATAGTGACCAGTGGTACTACAGTGTGCGCAAATCTTGTTCTCAAGAAGTGTGAGTAACTTGCTTTTGGGATTCCACTTAGGTGCAGGGTTTCCAAAGCGAAGTCCTCTTCTGTTGCTAATAAGGTATTCTTGTAGCCATGAAAGTGTATCAGAGGACCTGTTACATTTACAAGTTTGGTCTAGCTCATGCTTGACCTTGCTTAGATCCTCCTTTAGGATTCTTACCTGTTAATATCTCTTGTACAACTCATCTTTCATTTTTCCTACATTTTCTTCTAAAGTGAGTTGTGTGTGATCAACTGTCTTTTTTCCTGTTCCTAATTTCAATTTTAGATTTTCATATTTAAGCTCTAGGACAGTTGTGCCAAGTACATGAACCTGGTTCTTCAACACAATATTTTCACTTTCAGTTTCACTAGCCCTAAGTTCTAGGTTTTTGCACTTAGCTTACAAAATCACACATTCTTTTGATAGTTATTTCTTTTCATTATTTACATCCTGAAATTCATCAATTAGCTCTAATAACAGTTGATATAACCTTTCTTTAGACTAGAATTTAAATCTTGTCTTTGAGACGACAGACCCTTACCTCAGTTTCTTCATCAGATTCTCTAATGGCCACAAGTGCTTGTTCATCATCATCATCATCATCATCATATGATCTTTCTCCCCAAGCAGAGACCATAGCCTTGGTTGATCCTTTGTTATTACTGTTCCTTCTTCCCGTTCCTTCGTTCATCAGTTTCCTTCTTCCATTCAATTTCCCAAAAAGGACAGTTTTTGTTGTGGTGACAAGGTTATCCACACTTGTAGCAGCCATAATTGGTTTGCTTCTCAGGAGCTTTTTCCTTGCTGTAGCTTCCACTTCTTGAAGACCTCTTTCCTCTCCTCATGTACTTATTGAAATCTTTGGTGATCATAGCCATTTCATCATCTTCCATATCAGAACCTTCAGTGATTTTAAGTGCCAAGGTCGTTTCCTTCTTAGGTACATCCATCTTCAAGGTTTGTCTCCTAAGTTCATAGGCAGTAAGATTTCTAATCAATTCATCTAGTGGGAGAGTAATATTCTTTAGTTCCTGGATGGCAGTGATCTTGTTCTCCCAAGTGATAGGCAAAACCCTAGTAAGTATCTTCTTGACTCTTTCTTCTTGAGAAATAATCCTTCCAAGAGATTACAACTCATTTGTGAGTGTAGTGAATCTTGTGTACATCTCTTGAATGGTTCCTCTATCCTTCATAGCAAAGTTGTCATACTGAGAGTACAATAGAGTTTATATAGATCTCTTCACTATAGTTGTTCCTTCATGAGCCACTCATAATGTGTCCAAAGTTTGCGTAGTAGTGGCACAACCTTGGATTCCTCTGTGCTCATCTGGACCAAGTTCACAAACAAGCCATTTCTTGGATTAAGCATTCTTCTCCCACTTCTTCAAGTCCTCGGCAGTGCGGTTCACTCTTGTCTTTGACACATCTTCCCCTTCAGTATTTTTTTTCAAGGTAGCCAGTGGACCAACAGTGACAATACATCTTCCCCTTCAACATTTTTTTTCAAGGTAGCCAGTGGACCATCAGTGACAATGTCTCATAGCTCATAGTAATCTCCTTGAATGTGATCTCTCAATTTGTTCTTCCACCAAGAGTAGTACTGGTCATTAAAGAGTGGTGGTCTAGCAGTGGATTACCCTTCCCAGTTTTCAGCTGGTGCACTCATATTGATCTTCTCCTAAGGTTTTAGCCTCTTAAGGATAACCCCTCTCTGATACAAATTAATGTTTTATACTTCAAAACCACACTAGGGATGGGGGGGGGGGGGGTGATTTTTGGGGTGTCCA
>ML396946.1:11080-42629 GCA_005239525.1 Nicotiana knightiana
GGGGGGGGGGGGGGGGGGGGTGATATTTGTGGTGTCCAATTTTTCACGTGCACAGATTATAGAAAGACATGTTTTTTCTATATGTTCCTTATACTACTGTTGCGGAATAATAAATGCAGCAAGTAAAAAACACAAGTATTTTTACGTGGAAAACACCTGACTCAAAAGGTGAAAAAATCACGACCTACTATCCAATATGAGTTTTTCCAACGCTTCACTAAATCAAGCCAAAAATTAGCATTAACAAAACTCTTTAATAACCTAAGGATTACCTCTAACCCTTTGTAGCAACCAACCTCAGACAGTTGCGACAATTTCAAGTTAACTCTAACTTGAATACTACACTCAAAGTACCAAGTACAGTTGCTTCTAGATAAAGATGAAAGATATAACTCAAAAACCCTAATAAAATGAAACTAAAATAAAAGACAGACACTTAGAACTGGTTCGTATATCTGGTTCATGTAGCTTCTGGTTCGCACACTTGAATCGCACACGAATGGCTTGCAAAATGCCTTGCTATTTTTCTCTCAACTCTCGTTTAACTTCAGCATTTGTGTGTGTCTGTAAAATGAGAACATCCTGAAATATATAGAGTTAGTAGAATAGGAAATAACTAGAGTTTCTAATGCTATACTCTTTCTTGGTGGAAGAGTTCTAGTTATCTTCATCTTTTAACTCCTTCCTTATCTAGGATAGAGTTCTCTTTGAGTAAGGAGTCATTCTCCTTATCACATATGCAACCTTTTTGTTCAGGAAATATCAGATATAACCACTTAAGTTTATCTCCTTCACATACATGGCTTGTGCTCGAATCTGCCCTTTGTCCTTTTACACAGTGTATGAACCTGGTTCATGCTTGAGTTCATTTGTCAATCATCAAAAAAAACTTCACTTTGGCCAAAAAAATATTTTTAATATACGATGTTATTTTCCTTAATTGTTTGAAGTAATGCTTTATGTGGCAAGCAGAGGCGGAGCCATATTTAAAGTTTATGGGTTCCGAAATTGTCATCGAACATTAAAAATTTATACATATTTAGTGAATTTTTTAATACAAATACACGATCTAAGCAAAAGCTACTAGGTTCGCCTCAACCCGTACCGACTTCTCTAGCTCCGCCTCTGTTGGCAACTACATGAATAGTACTATAAATTACAATAATTAACAATTAAAAATATTTAAAAAGTAAAACAATAATTCATTTCGAGGGACAACTCATTTGACTCTTGAAATCGAAACTGTATTATTTTTTGTGAGACCAAAGGAAAAGATTACAAAATAAACAAG
The DNA here is from genome assembly GCA_005239525.1 of Nicotiana knightiana. Classification (NCBI taxonomy): domain Eukaryota; kingdom Viridiplantae; phylum Streptophyta; class Magnoliopsida; order Solanales; family Solanaceae; genus Nicotiana; species Nicotiana knightiana. The sequence goes on from ML396946.1 coordinate 12,372, forward strand.
GATATTCAAAGAGTTGTCCTTGTAACACGCCAGTACTTTTGCCGCATTTTACAAAAAAAAAATAAGTACGTAGGTAGTAAACGCATATGACAAACAAAACGAGTAGTTATTTTGCAAGAACAGAATGTAAACGATCCCATGCGAAAGCTGTTTATGTGAATCTATTTGATTTGGTTCGAAGTTTAAGAAAAAATAAAGGTTTTTGGAATTTGTGGTGCTAAACAAGTTAAAATGGGGCCCAGAGTATTTGTGTGGTTATAAAAACTTCTCATTAAAGATAGAAATGAAAGTTTAAGCTAAGTTATTTCCACATTTAGAAATGGATCATTCTTTTTGGAACGGATCAAAACAAATAGGTTCACATAAATTGGAACACAGAGAATGTGTAAATTTTTATCATATTGGCATGACAAAAATTGTAACTTACATTATATTTTGTAATAGTTTTTAAATGTATATCTAAATTTAAATTTTATAATACTGAGTTGAACTAATCTAATTTAGCTTCAAAATTTAATGAAATTCACTCTCCAAAATGTATCATCTAAATTAAATTGAACAGAGAGTAGTCAATTAGACAACGTATTATTATTTTTTATTCATCAAGCAATTCAGCCAATGATGTTGATATTTCGTAAAAATACACTATACTGATCAAGTTGGGGGGTCTGTGTAATCGGGCAACCACATGCAGGAAATCCAGAATAGCGACAACATCGAGTCCGTTAAGTTGCTATCAGTCACGCACTAAGAAAGTAGGCATTAAATTTCTGGGACACTACATAATCCTTTAAATATGTCTTATTGCATTATTTCAAATTAAAATGGCCCGTGTAAACTATGCTTTTGTGGCCGAAATCGGAGGATTCCGATTTCGAAGTCTCTGTTATGCCAAGCCCGAGTTCGGAAGGTACGAAGTAAAGTTCGAAACCCAATCTCAGTATGCATACCTCGAGTGAGCACATCGAAGGCTCGATACGGCCTACCTCAAGGCAGTGCAAAATCGATGGTGGTCAAGAAAAAGCGCGAATTTCTCAAGGGCATACATGTCAAGGCGCAAATCTCAGGATTGGTTCGTACAAATCCGCACTAAGCGGTTATACAGCTGTACCAATAGAATTCTTTGTCATAATTAGAAATGTACTATATTAGGGTTTTCTCTTCCTATATAAATGAGTCCCCAATCATTTGCAAGAATGATCATTCACTGCTACATAATATTCTACTCTGCTTTACTCGTTTGTTGTGCTCAAGATTATTCTTCAACTTTATTGCTCTTCATTTATTGTTCATGCTTTATTGCTACTAACTAACCTCGAAACCCCGAGGCTATTGAGCTCGAGGTCCCCTTTTCCTTTGGCAACACTGGTTTGATTATCATACTGTCCTTATTTCCACCTAGTATTTCTAGCTTATCATCTAGTATTGAAATAAATCACATATTTTTAGAACCACAAATCAAGTATAATTGTTAACACTATTTTTTAGGTAAACAGTTTGGCGCTCACCGTGGGGCTAAAGATAATAGTGATTATTTTGGTGCTAGTTTTCTGATAACACATATTATTCTTCACACTTTTTTTTTGTCCAAAGATTCTTTGATTTCAGGTTAAAATATGTCTAACTCAGCAAACGCACATGGAAACAACGGTCTCGGGTTCCATGGAGAAAATATTGCAACAGCTTCAGGGGCCGGTGTGCCACCGCTAAACCATGGGGTAGCACCAGCACCAAACCTTATCGACGTAGGTTCACACATTGCTTTGCACGTTGATTTGGGTACTGATATTGAAGGAAGTGTACGCGGAGAGGACCAACCTGATGCACAAAAGGACACAGGCTCGAGAAGAAAGAGAAGTCAGCCTACAAGTAATTTTTAAAATGTTGCAGGCACAATAAGTTGCTATCGCTCAGTTATAGAGTCAACAAAAGACTTCGAGCATAGCAGGACCAAAAACAGATCCTCGAGTTGAGCCAGCCCCAGAAAGATCAAGCAATAATGGGTCAGGAACAGACCCCACCATCATGAGGATGCTAGAGGAACTCACTAAGAGGATCGAGACAGGAGAAAAAAGGATTGAAGACAACGACAAGAAGGTAGAAACATACAAATCGAGGGTCGACCATATCCCGGGAGCACCTCCGGTCTTGAAGGGACTAGATTCGAAGAATTTTGTGCAGAAACCATTCCCACCGAGAGAACGATATGTTGAGGGAGTTCGTCTCCTGTTTCCAGTTGGAACGAATGTAATTTCCACCAGTCTCCGATAATTGGGTTGTACATGCCTTCACATAGGGACTGAATGAATGAAGCACAATAGCTTCGAGGCAGCTGAAGCAGAACTTGATCGAGTATCCCGCCATAACTTGGGCGGATGTGCACAACAAGTATAAGTAAAAAATTAGGGCCGAGGACGACCAATTGGGAGCCCCATCGGGCTTAGTTTATCCAAACAGGCTACTAGAAAAGGAATCAAGAAATCCAGATAGGGAGTTGAGGCCAAACAAGAAAATATCCAGCCATATGTCGAAGACAGAAGAAACACTTTGAGGCGTAACCTACCTCAAAATGACCGAAGAGCGGATCGAGGCCAAAGTTCCTGGGGACTCATGAGTATGTCCAGGTTTGACAGAAATTCGGGACCGATGGAGGCACCCCGATTATCAGAATACAATTTCAACATTGATGCCTCAGACATAAAATCAAAAGGATCCTATAAATGCCTTATCACCCAAGCGCAAATGGTCAAGCCGAGTGTAACACCCCGTAAATTTGACTTAGGTATGGATGTGTTAAACGAGTAGTAATGTTACATTTTAGACATGTAAAGTTCTATTGGGATGATTATGGGTGGAATAGTCATTTTAGAATCAAGACGAAGAGTGAGGTATACAAGATTTGATAAAATCTACGAAGTTTACAAAATGTAAGTATTGCAGGAGGTTTAGTGAAAAACGTGTAAGGTATTTGGGAAAACTAAAAACATGAAAGTTGTAGGACCTTGAAATATCTTTCTAACAATATATTGTGGAGCCCAAACAGACCTCTGTGCAAAAAGTTATGTGCACAGTGTGCAATATATGCGCCCCGAGCACGGCCCCAGTGCGGCCGCGCACATGTGGAAATGATCCTGCCATTTTGCGGGTCCAGGTGCACGGTCAGGCCTACAGGTGCACGGAGGCACACTTGGAGAGTCATTTGAAAGCCATACTTTGTCCCCAACATCCCCAAAACATTAAAACTTGCTATAGAAAGGAAAGATCTAAAAAACCTAACTCCTTAAGGGTCCCTCCACCACCCAAGGTAAGTTCTAATGGTGATTCTAAGTTAATTTTAATTTCCCAACATCTTATTAACATGGGTAAACCCTCCATATCATTAGATATTCGATTGGGACAATTCTTGAGAGAAGGAACCCTAGAACTCGAATTCAAGGGGATTGAACTTCAAAGAGGTAATGTCTTCACCCTCTAATTGCTTCTAACATTAGTTTAATAATTATAGACCCTAGTTCATGAGATATGAGTTGATGGGTTTGATAGAAAAGCATGAGCGGTTATAGGTTTGGTGTGGTTATTGTTGATTATTGGTTAAAGGTGTTGTTTATCTTATGGGTGATGAAGAATATTGTTGATTATAACCATTTGAGACTTTAGAATTTATCTAGGAGCAAAAGAATGGGTTACTGGGTCTAGAAACACCATTAATAAGGGATATGAAGTTTTATGCCACCAAGTGTTTGATAAAAGGCCTAAGTGACCAAAACATGACTATTGCGGCTAATTTGGAATCTCTTTGACTTGTATTGATATAGATTAAAGTTGAAAGGGTTCACGAATGTTGTATTACCCTCAAGAGTAGGAAATTAAGGTATGTGAGGCTAACTCTCTATGTTTGTGAATGTTAATGATTCTCCTTACACTATGTTTCTTTTACCACCAATCTAGTAGCAGTGGTGGTATACTACGGACCATGCTGAACCTGGGGACCTTGTGCCTTATTTTCTGCAAAACAAATAAGGTTAGACCCTTTCCCCTCTCCAGATTCGACTATTTATATATCCATGATTAGCATATTGGCATTTAGTTCTCAAAAATTAATGCACAAAACGTAGGTGCATCCGTTGGGATTATGGAAACCCCGGTGGACTTGGATAAGGTTTGTCTTAAAAGGGTTATTATGTGGACAACATATTAACCCGGCTAGGTTTGGCCATGATGCATCTACAGTTATAATCAAAGTAAGGTTGCTATGGGGGTCTAGACTGGTACCCTCAAGCGGACAACTTGAGGGGTAAAGACACAGAACCGTCGATTGCACCGTTCATCAACTAGTTTTACCGCAAATAAGCCTTTCCGAATACAAAGGGTGATAAATAGGAAGAGCACAACCACTCATCAAGCGTTGCTACAGGATTGATTACGCACGAGTGGAATATGATGTTAAGCAGCAGTAAATAGCATGTTGTCACGCACGTTAGGAAAATAATAAATGCGGTATTTAATAATTGAAAGACATTTAAGAAAGAAAAATAAAGAAATAAGTCAGTTTCTGCAGTAAAAGAAATCAAAAATGCTCAAAAAGGGCAATTAAATTCACATAAGGGGAAAGGGAAAGGGTGCACACGTATTAACAAAAAAGAAGCATGCTTAAGACTAATTTACAAAAAGCAAGTTTGTTATGGTAAAATCCTAAGGTCCCCATCAGAGTCGCCATGGTGTCGCGCTCCCGTTTTTCCCTCGCCGAGTCGGGGTTTCGACATCTTTTGGGAAAACTCCTTTTCCTTTTGGGAAAGGGGTATGGAAATTAAAGAGTCGCCACCTAACGGATTTAGGGTGAGTTAGGGAACCTAATGCATGTAACTCATATAAATCGATTTGCGTTACCAAATATTGGGTAAGGGCTTGAAATTACCTTCAAGGGAAGGTGTTAGGCACCCCTCGAGGTCAACAACAGTGGGTCCAACCAAAATCACTTTTGGTGAATTAGTCATTAAGAAAATAAAACAATTTAAGCACATAAAGATTATTAAAAAACAAGAATAAGGGAGTGCCAAGGTTTATTAGCCTATAGGATAACATCTGGGCAATACCCGGTAAACCTTCCTCAACTAGAGGGCTTACAATGGCATTAGCGCACATGTCATCATATCCTTTACTACCAAATTACCCTCCCTTAGCGGTTATAAGCGGTTTTAATTAGACGAACTCTAGGCGTGCATTACCCGTTCCCTCCTTATGTCCCTGGAGGTATTTGGGACCTCTAATTTAGACAGTTCGAGACTCTCCCGAGGTGCTTAAAGGATAAAATCTAAGCGACAACAAAGAACATATAGGACTGTCAAGTAAAGAACAATTAAGGCGATCATGTTTACCTCCTCAAATAAACAGATAATTAGCACGTCTCAAACATCAAGATTTTAAATGTTTCAGAAAAGTCCTAGAACAAGATATCTAGGTGAGCATGAGAAGCGGAGAATATGCATCATTGTGTTAAGGCAAAGTGATAGAAACCTAATCAGTTTGCCTACTGATTTTAAGACTTGCTGAATTTGGGCAGTTCAAAAATAATTAAACAAAGCACAGTTTTACCATTTGCAAGATTTCAATTACCTACAGGCTTGCCTAGGCGTGGATTCGAGATGCCTTATAAACATAATATCTAAATGTTAATTATAATCTTAATACTAACAAGCCATTTTAAACAAGCAGTTTGAGTTCAGGATGTCCTATAGGCGTGTTGTCTAGGTGTTGAATGTTACAGAACTGATTTTATACATTTATCTCTATAAGCATGATATCTAGGTGTTGGGACTGATTTTTAAACTATCTAGACATAGGCGTAGTATTCAGGCGAGTGCAATAAAAGTCCTAAAACATATTTTCTAATGCACAAAGGGTAACTTTATGAACATGATTATTAGGAAGAATTAATAACAACCTAGTGACAGGATTTCTAAGCAGGCATGCTATACACAGCATCTTTTAGGAAAGCAAATGTAACGACCCGGCCGGTCGTTTTCCGTTATCGGACCCTGTTCCCCCAAATGAAACTTCCCATAGCATCTTATTGTGATTTATGACTTGCGGGGGCGGGTGGTCTGGGATTCGGAAGTGTTTAGAGCAGTAAAGGAATACTTAGTTCCTTAAGGTTGGCCTTTTTGGCCAAGTTTGACTTTGGTCAACATTTTGAGTAAACAAACTCGGAATAGAGTTTCAACGGTTTCGATAGCTTAGTATGATGATTTCGGACTTGGCCGTATGTTCAGAATGGGTTTTGGATGACCCGGGAGCGTTTCGGCGCCCAATATCGAAATAAGAGTTTCCTTAAGTTCATATTGCGGTTTGGGACGTATTTTTGTGTTATCGAGGTCCGAATGGAATTCCGAGATCAAGAATAGTTTCTTTATGTCATTTATGACTTGCCTGCGAAATTTGGTGTCATTCCAAGTAGTATAGGTCGGTTCCGCGCATTAATATCGAATTCAAGAACTTGAAGTTCTTAAGTTTTGATTCTAGGGGTTTTGAGGTGTGATTTTGAGTTTTTGCATTGTTTTGAGTGTTTCGAAGGCTCGAGCAAGTCCGTATTTGGATTGGGACGTGTTGGTATATTTGGACGGGGGCTCGGGTGGGCCCGAGTGCCTCTCGGGCACCAAACAAGGCCAAAAATCAGCTGAAACAGTTGCTGGTGCACCTGATCTGGTGTGACCGCAGATGCAGTTGCCCAGTCGCAGGTGCGGGACCGCTCCTGCGGTCCCAGCCTTGCAGGTGCGACCCCCAGGTGGGCTGCCCAGTTCTCACAGGTGCGGGCCATTTCCCGCAGGTGCGTTCTCCTGCCCGCAGGTGCGAGCCCAGACCCTTGTCCCATTTTCCGCAGGTGCAAGTTATTGCTCGCAGATGCGAGACCACATGTGCGGTCCTTGAGGCGCATGTGCGGAACCACCGTAGGCAGTGTGTTCTTTTAAAACACAGGAAATGTTCATTTTCTCCATTTTTCTTCCATCATTGTCGACCTAGATAGCTTGGGAAAGAGCCAATCCACCTAGCTACTGATAAGGTAAGTAAATTCTACCCTAGTATTAGCTTAATACATGAATTACTAGTTAAATTAACTACTTAATTAGTGAAAATCAAGGAATTGGGTAGTAAGTTAGGGCTTTCGAGAATTTGTGGAATTACCCGTGAATTGGCTATGAAATCATACAAAAATCATATATTAATGATTTATAGGTGAGTGTTTCCTTCGAGTATTTTTGGAATCCAAGCAGGCGATCCGGGGTGGATTTTGGGGTTTCTTCAAGAATGATGAATTGACTAAATAAGTAGGAGAATTCCATGTTTTGAGTATAATTTAATCTATTTACGTAACGTTTGATTAGTTTCGAGTCCTTGGGAGACGAGTTTGGAGTTTCGGGCGCGTTCTTGGTTCGTGAAGTAGATTCGACCGGAGGTGAGTCTCCTTTCTAACCTTGTAAGAGGGAACTGTCCCCTAGGTGATTTAAATGGGTATGTGCTAATGTTTGTGGGGGCTACGTACGCACAAAGTGCCGAGAGTCCGTACGTAGCGACTATTATTGTTATGTCCGGGTAGTTAGGCCTACACCATGCCTTGTGTTTTTCCTTGAAATGAACTATATTCTTGATGAATTAATGTTACATGCAGCTTGTTTCTCTGAGATCATGGAATTTGAGGAATTTTAAAGGAATTGTTCACTGAAAAGTAATTTATGATGAATATTGTGTGGATTATGTATGCATGTGACCGCTTCGCAATTTACATTCCGCGAGCAGAGTGTTATTTCCCCCACTCTCCTGGGAGCGGTCGTACACCACGTCGAGACTGAATGATACATTATGGTTCGGGCAGTGCACATATATGATTATTATGATGGCTCAGACCGGTTGTCCTTATCCTGTATGCGCATGCTAAATTGTTAATTATTTTTTATGGATATTGAGTGGGTAGATATTTTAAAAAGGAAAAATGAAGTAGTAATTGTTTATTTACTTCCAGTATTTATTTGAATTACAGTTATCTTGAATGTTTACTATTTTTATCATCCTTGTATGCCTATTACTGATATCATATCTTGTTTAATCATTTTGTTGGACCTTAGTGACGGTCAAGTCGACTTCTCGTCACTACTTCTGCGAGGTTAGGTAGGATACTTACTGGTACATATTTGCTTAAGTACTCATGCTATGCTTCTGTACTTAATTGTACAGGTTCTGAGACTGGTGCATCTGGTTATCAGATCGGGACTCAATTCTAATTATAGTTGGACCTGACTTCATGGTGAGATGCTTCTCCTAACGATCCTCGGCAGCACCATGGAGTTTGTTTTGCTTATTTACCGTCTATTTCTTTCAGACAGTTGCACTGTATGTTATATCTTTTGTACATCCTATTAGTATGCTCGTAGGACTTGTGACACTAGTTCTTGGCACATACGTGGTAGTTATTATGGATGACGAGTCTGTATATATATAGGCTCATGCCTCTTTATGACCGCTTTTGATTAAAACTAGCTAATTATCCTTTTCGATTTATGTTTTAAGCTTTAAAACTTGGTATATGTTGAAACGTTTAATCAAATAAGAAAGAACCCTTTGTAACTTTAGTTTTGGCTTGCCCGACCCCGCTGTTGGGCGCCATCACGACATGAGTTAGGATTTTGGGTCGTGACAACATGGTATCAGAGCTCTAGGTTCACGTAAGTCTCACGAGTCACATGCAAACCCAGTATAGTCTTGCGGATCGGTACGGAGACGTCTGTACTTATCTTCAGGAGGCTATAGGGTGTTAGGAAACCTCTCCTTATTTTTATTCTATCGTTCAGTCGATGGTTTACTAAATCTCATTCTTTTATTCTCTCACAGATGGTGAGGACGCGTGCATCTGATGTTCCGGACCCGGAGGGGCCGCTACCCCCGTTGTCCGAGGCCGTGGCAGAGGCTGGGTGAGGGCACCGGCCCGAGGTAGGGCACGAGGGCATCCCAGAGCTATCCCAGTTGCACCACCACCAGAGGATCCTACTATAGAAGAGCAGGGTGAGGTGCCCTCAGCAGATCCTGCTCTAGTGGAATTTATGATGGTGCCAGGCTTCCAGGATATCATGGGCCGTCGGTTGCGATTTATAGACACTATGTCCCAGGCTGGTTTATTTCCAGCAGATCCTGCCACATCTCAGGCAGGAGGGGGGCCCAGACTCCTACCACCTAGGCTGCAGGTCAGGCAGCAACATTACATCATACCCTAGGTACACTGTCCGTGGGTGGGGTCCAGCCTGTAGTTGTAGCACCTGAGCCTAGACCAGCTGCGGACGGCGATCCGTAGGAGTTATTGGATAGATGGACTCGATTTCACCCTCCAATCTTCGGGGGTGAGCGAGGCAAGGATGCCCAAGATTTTGTTGACAGGTGCAGGGACAGGATACACAATATGAGGATATTAGAGTCCCATGGAGTGGACTTCACTACCTTCCAGTTAGAGCGCAGAGCTCGCAGATGGCGGCAGTCCTGCACTCTCAGCAGGCTAGCAGATTCTCCTCCTATCACTTGGGAGCAGTTCACTCAGATGTTTCAAGACAAGTATATCCCACACTTTGAGAGGGAAGAGTTGCGGTATCAGTTTGAGCAACTGGAGCAGGGACAGATGTCAGTGACAGATTATGAGGTTAGATTTTTAGAGTTGTCTCGCCACGCACTAATGATATTACCTACTGATGCCGAGAGAGTGCGGAGATTTGTAGCGGGGTTGTACTCAGGTATTAGGGCCAACATGGCCCGAGAGGTGGAGATAGGGACTCCCTATCAGCTGGTGGTCGAGATAGATCGTCAGATTGAGGGATATCGATCGAGAGGCAGAGAGAAGGGTTAGTAGGACAAGAGAGCCAAATTCTCCGGAGATTTCAGAGGTGCCCCAACTAGGGGCAGAGGTCAGCCTAGCAGGCCTCCATATTTAGCACCCCCACTACCTCAACGAGATGTTCCAGTGAGGCCTCATTTCAGCGCCATTCCATAGCGTTCCTACTGCCCTCCAGCCATTCAGAGTTCACCCAGTGGTTATTCCAGTTATCTGAGATCTCCCAATCTCTACTTCAGTGCCATGCCAGAGAGTACACATCGCTCTCCGGCCATTCAGGCTTTGCCTTCGGAGTAGCAGACTATGATACCTGGAGGTTGTTATGAGTGTGGGGATCCAGGTCATATGAAAAGGCATTGTCCCAGGTTTCGGGGCAAAGAAATGCAGCAAGGTTATCAGCCTATGGGTCCAACACCAGCTGTCAGGCCACCTAGAGGTGGGGGACAGGTCGGTAGGGGTTGTCCTAGAGGTGGAGGCCGGTCAGGGGGAGGTCAGTCAGCTCCTGTTCATTCTGGCAGGGCTCAGTCTTCCGGTGCTCCAGCTAGATTCTATGCTATTTAGGCCAGATCAGATGCAGTGGCCTCAGACGTCATGATCGCAGGTATTAATTCAGTATGTGGTAGAGAGGCATCAGTGTTATTTGATCTAGGATCCACCTATTCCTATGTTTCAGACTTATTTACTCATTTTTTGGATGTTCCTCGTGAGTCCTTGGGTTCTCCTATATATGTATCCACTCCTGTGGGTGATTCTGTGGTGGTGGACCGGGTTTACCGGTCTTGTATGGTTACATTCTGCGGGTTCGAGACTCGAGCAAATCTCTTATTGCCTGACATTGTTGATTTCAAGGTTATTTTAGGCATGGATTGGCTATCTCCTTACCATGACGTGCTAGATTACCATGCCAACACAGTTACTTTAGCCATGCTCGAGTCGCCTAGGCTGGAGTGGAGAGGTTCCTCAGCTAGTGCAACCAATCGGGTTATTTCATTCCTGAAGGCTCGACATATGGTCGAGAAGGGTTGTCTGGCCTATCTTACTTATGTTCGGGACACCACCTCCGAGTCTTCGATGATTGATTCAGTGCCAGTTGTTCAAGAGTTTCCTGATGTATTTCCTTCAGACATTTCGGGCATGCCTCGAGATCGTGATTTTGATTTCTGCATTGATGTAGCTCTAGGTACTTAGCCTATTTCCATTCCACCGTACCGTATGGCTCAGAAGGAGTTGAGGGACAGCTTGAGGAGTTGTTGGCTAAGGGGTTTATCAGTCCGAGTGTATCACCGTGGGGTGCTCCAGTCTTATTTTTGTAGAAGAAGGATGAGTCTAAGCGGATGTGTGTAGATTACCGCCAGTTGAACAATGTCACGATTAAGAACATGTATCCTTTTCCGTGCATCGATGATTTGTTTGACTAGTTGCGGGGTGCTAGGGTGTTTTCTAAGATTGATTTGAGATCGGGGTATCATCAGTTGATGATTCGGGCCTCAGATGTTCCGAAGACTGCTTTCTGTACGAGATATGGCCACTATGAGTTCCTGGTGATGTCCTTTGGCTTGACTAATGCCCCAACAATAATCATGGACTTGATGAATAGGGTGTTCAGGCCGTATATTGATTCCTTTGTCATTGTCTTTATTGATGAAATCTTTATTTACTCACGCAGCCTAGGGGGGCACGAGCAACATTTGAGAATTATGCTCCAGAATTTGTGGGAACACAAGCTATATGTTAAGTTCTCCAAGTGTGAGTTCTGGTTGGATACCATAGCATTCTTGGGGCATGTTGTATCCGGAGAGGGTATCAAGGTTGATCCTCAGAAGATCGAGGCAGTTCGCAGTTGGCCGCGTCCTACTTCAGCTAAAGAGATCAGGAGCTTTTTTGTCCTAGCAGGCTATAATCGCCGACTTGTGTAGGAGTTTTCTTCGATTGCAGCTCCATTGAATAGATTGACTCAGAAGAATGCCATGTTCCGGTGGTCTGATGAGTCTGAGGCAAGCTTTCAGAATCTCAAGGCGGCATTGACTTCAGCACCAGTTCTGGTATTGCCTTCTGGTTCTGGGATGTACACACTATATTGCGACGCTTTACGTGTTAGCTTAGGGTGTGTGTTGATGTAGGAAGGGAGAGTTATTGCTTATGCTTCACGCTAGCTGAAGGTTCATGAGAAGAATTACCATGTGCATGATTTGGAGTTGGCGGCGATTGTTCATGCTCTTAAGATTTAGAGGCACTATTTGTATGGGGTGTCCTGTGAGGTTTATACAGACCACCGAAGCTTGAAGCACTTGTTCAAGTAGAGAGATCTTAATTCGAGGTAGTGCATATGGCTTGGGTTGTTGAAGGATTATGATATCACCATTCTTTATCATCCAGGAAAGGCAAATGTGGTAGCAGATGCCTTGAGCAGGAAGGTAAAGAGTATGGGTAGTTTGGCTTATATTGCAGCAGAGGAGAGACCTCTAGCCTTGGACATTCAGTCCTTGGCTAATAGCCTAGTGAGATTAGACCTTTTAGAGCCTCGTCGAGTTTTAGCACATGTGGTTGCTCAGTCCTCGTTATTAAGGGCGATTAAGGCCCGACAGTTCGATGATTCGTGCTTAGCAGAGCTTCAAGAGACAGTGGTACGGGGTGGTGCCAAGGAGGTTACTATTGGCGAGGATGGTGTTCTGAGACTTCAGGGCTGTTTATGTGTTCCTAATGTTGATGGCTTGAGAGGGAGGATTGTAGAGGAGGCACATATTTCTCGGTATTCTATTCATCCTGGTGCTACGAAGATGTATCGTGATTTGAAGTAGCATTACTGGTGGAGGCAGATGAAGAAGGACATTGTGGAGTATGTGGCTAGGTGTCTTAATTGCCAGCAGGTTAAGTACGAGCACCAGAGGCCAGGAGGCCTACTTCAGCAGATGCCCATTCGGGAGTAGAAGTGGGAACACATCACTATGGACTTCGTGGTTGGGTTGCCTCGAACTCTACGGAATGTTGACGTTGTTTGGGTCATTGTGGATAGATTGACCAAATCGGCGCATTTCATTCCAGTGGCTACTACATATACTTCTGAGAGGTTGGCACATATCTACATTCAGGAGATAGTCCGGTTGCACGGTGTGCCTGTGTCCATTATATCAGATCGGGGTCCTCAGTTCACCTCACACTTCTGGAGATCATTGCATAGTGAGATGGGTACCCAGATAGACGTCAGCACAACATTTCACCCTTAGAGTGATAGCCAGTCGGAGCGTACAGTTCAGATATTGGAGGGCATGGTCAGGGCATGTGTGATGGACTTCGGAGGTCAGTGGGACTAGTTATTGCCTTTGACCGAGTTTTCTTACAATAATAGTTATCAGTCCACCATCGAGATGGATCCATTTGAGGCTTTGTATGGTCAGCAATGTTGTTCTCCTATCGGCTGGTTTGAGCCTATCGAGGCTAAGTTATATGGCATCGACCTGGTGAGGGATGCTTTAGAGAGGGTGAAGTTGATTCAGGAGAGGCTCCGCGCAGCACAGTCCAGACAGAAGAGTTACATGTATTAGAGGGCGTGTGATGTATCATTTATAGAGGGAGACAAGGTTTTGTTGAAGGTCTCATCGATGAAGGGTATTATGAGGTTCGGGAAGAAGGGCAAGCTGAGCCCGAGGTTTATAAATCCCTTCGAGGTGTTGAGGCATGTTGGGGAGGTTGGTCATGAGCTAGATTTACCTCCCAGTTTATAAGGAGTTTATCCGGTCTTTCATGTATCCATGCTCGGGCGGTACCACGCCGACTTCTCTCACGTGGTTGATTTCAGCACTATTAAGTTTGATGAGAGGTTGGGCTACGAGGAGGAGCCAGCTGCTATTATTGATAGATATGATCGCCAGTTGAGGTCTAAGAGAGTTTCTGCGGTGAAGGTCCAGTGGAGGGGCCAACTAGTCGAGGAAGCGACATGGGAGTCCGAAGAGGACATGCGGAGCAGATATCCGCACTTATTTAGCACTTCAGGTATGATTCGAGACCCGTTCGAGCACGAACATTTTTTGAAGAGGTGGAGAATGTAACGACCTGACCGGTCATTTTGCGTTATCGGACCCCGTTCCCCCAAATGAAACTTCCCATAGCGGCTTATTGTGATATATGACTTGCGGGGGCGGGTGGTCCGGGATTCGGAAGTGTTTAGAGTAGTAAAGGAACACTTAGTTCCTTAAGGTTGGCCTTTTTGGCCATGTTTGACTTCGGTAAACATTGTGAGTAAACAACCTCGGAATCGAGTTTGCACGGTTCCGATAGCTTTGTATGATGATTTCGGACTAGGGCGTATGTTCGGAATGGGTTTTGGATAACCCGGGAGCGTTTCGGCGCCCAATATCGAAATAAGAGTTTCCTTAAGTTCATATTGTGGTTTGGGATGTGTTTTTGTGTTATCGAGGTCCGAACGGAATTCCGAAACCGGGAATAGTTCCGTAATGTCATTTATGACTTGCCTGCAAAATTTGGTGTCATTCCGAGTACTATAAGTCGGTTCGGTGCATTGATATCGAATTCAAGAACTTGAAGTTCTTAAGTTTTTATTCTAGGAGTTTTGAGATGTGATTTTGAGTTTTTGCATTGTTTTGAGTGTTCCGAAGGCTCGAGTGAGTCCGTATTATGATTTGCAACTTGTTGGTATATTTGGACGGGGGCTCGGGTGGGCTCGGGTGCCTCTTGGGTACCAAACAAGGCCAAAAACCAGCTGAAAGAATTGCTGATGCACGTGATCTGGTGTGACTGCAAATGCGGTTGCCTAGTCGCAGGTGCGGGACCGCTCATGTGGTCTCAGCCTCGCAGGTGCAATCCCTAGGTGGGCTGCCCAGTTCTAGAAGGTGCGGGCCCTTTCCCGTAGGTGCGGAGCCACAGGTGCGATCTCCTGCCTGCAAGTGCGAGCCCAGACCCTTGTCCCATTTTCCACAGGTGCGAGCTATTGCTCGCAGGTGCGGTCCTTGAACTGAAGGTGCAGAACCACCGTAGGCAGTGGGTTCTTTTAAAATACGGGAAATGTTCATTTTCTCAATTTTTCCTCCACCATTGTCGACCTAGAGAGTTTGGGAAAGAGCGAATCCACCTAGCTACTGATAAGGTAAGTAAATTCTACCCTAGTATTAGTTTAATACATGAATTACTAGTTAAATTAACTACTTAATTAGTGAAAATCAAGTAATTGGGTAGTAACCCAGGGCTTTCGAGAATTTAGAGAATTGCCCGTGAATTGGCTATGAAATCATGCAAAAATCATATATTAACGATCTTTAGGTTATGGGTGAGTGTTTCCTTCGAGAATTTTTGGAATCCGAGCATGCGAGCCCGGGGGTGGATTTTGGGGTTTCTTCAAGGATCATGAATTGACTAAATAAGTAGGAGAGTTCCATGCTTTGAGTATAACTTGATATATTTATGTAACGTTTGATTAGTTTCGAGTCCTTGGGAGACGAGTTTGGAGTTTCGGGCGGGTTCATGGTCCGGGAAGTAGATTTGACACGAGGTGAGTCTCCTTTCTAACCTTGTAAGAGGGAACTGTCCCCCTAGGTGACTTAAATGGCTATGTGCTAATGTTTGTGGGGGCTACGTACGCACAAAGTGACGAGAGTCCGTACGTAGCGACTATTATTATTATGTCAGGGTATTTAGGCCTACACCATGCCTTGTGTTTTTCCTTGAAATGAACTATATGCTTGATAAATTAATGTTACATGCGGCTTGTTTCCATAAGATCATGGAAATTGAGAAATTTTAAAGGAATTGTTCACTGAAAAGTAATTTATGAGGAATATTGTGTGGATTGTGTGTGCATGTGACCGCTTCGCAATATACATTCCACGAGCGGAGTGTTATTTCCCATACTCTCATGGGAGCGGGCCGTATGCCATGACGAGATTGAAAGATATATTATGGTTCGGGTCGTTCGACCCTCGGCGGTGCATAGATATGATAATTATGATGGCTCAGGCTGGTTGTCCTTATCATGTATGCGCATGCTAAATTGTTCATGATTTTTTTTATGGATATTGAGTGGGAAGATATTTTAAAATGTATAAATGAAGTAGTAATTGTATATTTACTTCCAGTATTTATTTGAATTACAGTTATCTTTAATGTTTACTGTTTTTATCATCCTTGTATGCCTATTACTGATATCATATCTTGTTTAGTCATTTTGTTGCATCTTAGTGAGTGTCAAGTCGACCTCTCGTCACTACTTCTTCGAGGTTAGGCGGGATACTCACTGGGTACATATTTGCTTATGTACTCATGCTACGCTTCTGAACTTAATTGTACAGGTTCTGAGGCTGGTTCATCTGTTTATCAGAACGGGGCTCGATTCTGATTATAGTTGGACTTGACTTCACGGTGAGCTGCTTCTCCTAACGGTCCTCGGCAGCACCATGGAGTTTATTTTTCTTATTTCCCGTCTATTTCTTTCAGACAGTGGGACTGTATATTATATCTTGAGTATATTCTGTTAGTATGTCTGTAGGGCTTGTGACACTAGTTCCTGGCACACACATGGTAGTTATTATAGATTATGGGCCTGTATATATATTGGCTCATGCCTCCTTATGACTGGTTTTGATTAAAACTCGCTAATTATTCTTTTCGATTTATGTTTTAAGATTTAAAACTTGGTATATGTTGAAATGTTTAATCCAATAAGAAAGAACCCTTAGTAAATTGAGTGCTGGCTTGCCCGACCCCACTGTTGGGCGCCATCACGACCTGAGTTAGGATTTTGGGTCGTGACAGCAGAGGTTTTAGAACAAATGATTTGATGCCTACAAACATGTTTTCTAATGCACAAATGATCATAAGAGCATGATTCCTAATGCAAGCAAATAGTCATAGTAATCCTAAGAGCATGATTTCTAACCAATTGCACCCACAAAACACATATGAAAGTCCCTCCCATTTTACTTTGATCCCCAAATATCTGTTTACAAGGATCATTATTATAGACCGGTACATAATAAATAAAAGCTATGTTATAGGGAGCCTGAATATGCCCAAAGTGAACCTGGAGAGTCAGGCCTTCAAACAGTTAAAGGTTCCATAGTCTCATGATGTCCAATAGGGGTATCCTGGTGTGTCAAAGTTCCCAAGGGCCTCAGGGACCCCGGGCAATGCTCACACCAAGATCCTTTAAGGAAAATAGTTTTCGTGCAGTGTGGAAGAGCTAGCCCCAGCGTCTCAGAGTTCGAAGGAATCTCATGGATTTCTAGGCAGTACACACACTGGAGGGGAAGAACTTAAGTAATCTAAGAGTAGAAGTGAGAGTGCTTGACATAGTGGAAACAGTTTTAGGAAAACATTCCAGGAGTAAGACAGTTCAGTAGTAAAATATTTAGGAGTGAAAATGATTTAGAGGTGAAAACATATTAGGAGTGAAACAGTTTAGAAACATTCTAAAAAAGGGTTCAGCAAACAACATCAAGTAGAAACATAGTCACAAAGCTTCCTATTGCCCAGATTCAACTCAGTTTGTTAGTTAACCTAGGTGAGCATACAACATACTGAGAACAAACAATTACACAAAAAGGTAATAGGGGTTGGGAACATAGGAATTGGTCATAGCAAGTGAAGTCAATTAGACAGAAAAATAGGAGTGTGAAACACAAAGTAAACATGATGGCTTAAGGCAATAAATAGGGAAGATTGAACCTTAAACACGGAAATAAACATGTAACAATAAACATGAAAGATTAGATTTTGAACATAGAAGTAAACATGTTGATTAAAGTGATCAACAAAAGTAAACATGTTGGTTGAAACAATAAACAAGAAGAATGAAACTTAAACATGAGTAAACTTGTTGATAAAGACAGTAACAGGAAAGGACACAGAGGTAAAAATGTAGTCGTTAAACTAGTACAGAAGAGACACGGGCTTAACAGAAGTAAAGAAACAAGAAGCATACAGATTTGAACTTCATAGTATAATGAACGACATTAGGAGTAGAAACATACCAGTTAAAGGACGAAAACAGAAGGTAGAGTAGGCAAGATTCAATAGTCTAGCCTTGGCTTTCATCCGGCTAGACAAGCAATGAGCACAAGTAGCAGAGAGATGAGAGCAAAGTATGTGCGTGATTGTGTGTTTTCAGTGAACTATCGTTCGTCTTTTTTTTTTGAAGAATCAAAATGAGAGTGTATATGTAGCACTTAGCCAGGTAAAACAAATGAGGTAAAGAGGAAATCACAGTTCGTAAAACAAGGGTAATCAAATAAAATCAATCAGCCAATCAGGAATTCAATTCCTATAGAGAAATCCGGAAGAGACCCCCTTAAATTAGGGAGAGTCAGGTAACGGCCAGAATTGGGAATCAATTAAAGCAACAAATCAGAATCATACCATATAGGGAATCAATAAAATCCCCAAACCATACTGATAATCTAATTAAGGAAAGTGTAAGCAATCAAGGTCACAAATAAGGAAACAAGTAAAAATTCCAGAAAATATGGATTTTAACAGGACAATCATTCGAATCCCTAATGGGAATCAATCTGTAGAAATCTCAAAGAATACTGATTTTAACAATAAAGGTTGTTCAAATCCCTAATAGAAATCAATCAAGTAAAAACCCTAAAGAATACATATTTTAGTAGGGAAAATCGTTCAAATCCCTAAATAGAATCAGTTAGTACGACTGATTCACAGAAATAAACATAATAATAGAAAAATAGAATAAATAAGTGTAACCATGAGAAACATCTAGGGTTCGAGCATACATGCGAAGATTAACCAAACACGTAAAGAGATGGCTAGATTAAACATTGAAAGCAGAAAATCTTTTAAAGAGGACTCTGGGAAGAATTCTAGTTTTAGAAAAAGTGAATAAAAATCGAAGCAGTTAATTAAAACCAAAGATTTTAAAAGGAAAACCCCTGATAATACTCGTATCACTTCAGATTTATAAAGATCTTAGAAGATTCGAACAGTAGTGAAACTAGGGTTTTTCAGAAATAGTAGAGATGAAGAAACTCGGCCAAAAACACATGGACTCATACTAAAAGCAAGAGAAAATCCATACTCACAAACAAAAAATGTCCTTAGACAGGCCGGTAAGCAAATTTGCGGCAAGAACAAGTTGTATCTCCATGAGATTTTCTCAAGGATCCATGAAATCAAACAGATAGGAAGCATAGAAAGGTAGTAGTGGTCGGAGAATGCATGAAAACTCCAAAGATGGGAGCTTTTCACTAGTGACGGTAATTAGGGTTAGGAGTGAGTTGAGAGAGAATGGGAGAGGTTAGGGAACCAGTGACAGAGAAAATGAGAGAGTGAAGGGGGGTTATGGTTGTTGTTGAATTAAAATGGTAACTAAGGTTGTGGACTGTTGATCTAAAAGATCAACGGCCACGATTGAATGGGGTTATTGGGTTGGGCAGGTATAAATTGGGCTTAGGGGTGAATTGGGCTTGTGTATTAAGGGGTTTGGGCAGATGTATAGTGGTTAGGTCCGAAAAATTAAAGGAATTAAGAGACTATTTGTTAAATACCCAATTAGTTGACAAAAGTAATTTATAAAAATAGTTAACGGATTATAAAAAATGATTTTCATGCACAAAATGATTTAAAATAATTACTCAATATTATAAAAATATAAAAATCTATTTTTTGGTGAGATAATGTAATAATGTATGCATGGGCTATTATTGCAAAATTATTGCAATTATAACCCAAAAATGTAAATGTGGCTATTTATTAAATAATTAGGCTTAGTATAAATATAAGTGCAAAATTAAGCCATGAAATTGTTACAAAGTCATTTGTAATGCAGTTAATGATTATTTATATAAATAAAAATACTGGGATAAATTAATTAAAATCCTTAAAAATGCAAAAATTGTGGAAAAATATTAATTGATTCCAATGCATAGTTTTGAAGGTATATATGCAATTTTAAAAATTTTATAGGGAAAAATTGGGTATCAACAGTTGCCTTTCTTTAACCGGGAAGGATGAAAAGAGTTGTCGGGTAAAGATATGATGGCAAATTTTGATCGAGTGAGATGGTTTGAGAGATTTAGGTCGCACTCTCGTTTTTGAGCTACCTACATATCCCTGGTCTTACAGGAGTCAGGCCGTGTGTAGTTCTGGATTCATCGGCGGAATGTACTGATGAAGTAACCACAAGAACGATGGAATAGGTGAAAAATGGTTATGGTGAGCCGTCAGATTAGAGATAATTTCAAAGAACTGGAGCGGGATTGCTCCTGTTAAGGTAGCGGTTGCTTATCGGGTCACCTGCAAGTAAAGAGATACTACGAGCATATAATTGTGCGGAAATTTAAACATGATGCAGATTCCCTTCAGACCATGAGAATTGTCTTTGGACGGTTGAGGATCACATCCTTACACTATGATGTCCTAGGCCATGAATTGTTCAATGAGGGATTCGCAGGCCATGAAATGGTGTTCTCGGGCCATGAAAATGATGCCTCCGAACCATGACGCATTTGAATAATGATATGCAAATATGAGAGATCCTAAGGCCATGACATGGTGTCTTCTGCCTATGAGGATGATGCCTTTAGACAATGACGCCTTTGAACAAGTTGGCAATATTTCAGCCCATGATATGCAAAGACATGATGTTCGGGGAGACAAAACAAGGCTTAGTCTTGTATGAATTTGAGGGAAGAGCTTAGCCCGAAAGAAGAGAAATAGATAGTGCTGGAGAGACAGTGCTTAGTCTCGGCAAATAAAAATGCAATGATTGGCCTCATGCAAATATAGAGACAAAGCTTAGTCTCATGCAAGATTTTGGGACAGGGCTTAGTCACATGGAGATGGAAGGCGGTGATTATACTTATGCAGATATGGAGCCAGAGCTTAGCCTCTTGCATATATGGAGACAGAGCTTAGTCTCATGCAAGGTTCGGGACAAGGCTTAGTCATATGCAGATGGAAGACAGTGATTAGCCTTATGTTGATATTAAGGCAGGGCTTTCATGCAAATATGGAGACAGAGCTTAGTCTCATGCAAGGTTTGGGATAGGGCTTAGTCCCATACAGATGGAAGGCAGTTCTTAGCCTTATGCAGATATGGAGGCAGAGCTTAGCCTCATGCAAATATAGAGACAGATCTTAGTTTCATGCAAGGTTCGGGACATGGCTTAGTCCCATACATATGGAAGGCAGTGCTTAGCCTTATGTAGATATAGAGGTAGGGCTTAGCCTCATGAAAATATTGAGACAGAGCTTAGTCTCATGAAAGATTTGGGAAAGGGCTTAGTCCCATGCAGATGGAAGGCAATGCTTAGCCTTATGAAGATACGGACGCAGAGCTTAGCCTCATGAAAATATGGAGACAGAGCTTAGTCCCATGCAAGGTTAGGGACATGCCTTAGTCCCACCTAGATGGAAGGCAGTGCTTAGCCTTATGCAGATATGGGGGCAGGGCTTAGCCTCATGCAAATATAGAGACAGAGCTTAGTCTCGTGCAAGGTTCGGGACATGGCTTAGTCCTATGCAGATAAATCAAATAGAAGATGATAGCAGATTATTCTTGGGTAGTAGATTCAGTATCGAGGTTGTCATGAAGGTTTTGATTCCGATGTGTGCATGTTCTTCGTTCCTGCGTTCAAAGAAAAATTGTGCATTCTGTGAGAGGGGAGATCACTTTGTTCCTCTATCGGCTTGCTTGACTTGCTTTGCTCAGTCTGGAGATCCTGCTCAAATCATTGGGGTAGAGTTTTCTAAACAGAGTTATTTCAAAATCAATCATGCATAGTATTCAAAGTCATAGTAAAAAATAAATTTCTTAGAAATTGGTTAAATAAACTAGTGATTGTGACACGATCCAAGACATCGCGATTCTCTTGCCGTAGAAGTTTGAGGGTCCTCCTAAAAATTCTGCCCCAGTTAGCTGAATAACACTTCTGACTGCTCTATATGCTGCGATTATCAGAACTTGCTTCGGAATTTTGAGGGTCCTCCACAAAATTCTGCCCTAGTTTGTAATTTTGGTGGGAAATACGATTTTTATTGAATTGTGACCGAACCCACAGGGATTCCTACATATCCCCTCTTGAACGGGAATCAGGTCGAGCATCGTTCAAATACATCATATGTGGAAAACATATATAGTTACACATAATATCGCTTAACTGCATCTGAATTGATTAGTTTTGGCCATACTTCTCTATCCATTTTTGCGAGTATGAGGGCTCCCCCTGTCAACACTCTTTGAACCATGTAAGAACCTTGCCAGTCGGGAGAGAATTTCCCTTTACTTCATCCTGATGCAGAAAGATCTTCTTCAACACCAGCTGCCACGGTGTGAACTGTATCGGCTTGACTCTCTTGTTGAAGGCTCTAAACATTTTGTTCTGATAAAGTTGTCCGTGACATACCGCATTCATCCTTTTTCCCTCTATAGGGCTAGCTGCTCATAGCGACTCTTTATTCATTCTGTGTCGTTGAGCTCAGCTTCTTCTATGATCCTCAAGGAAGGAATCTCTACTTCGACAGGAATAACAGCTTCAGTACCATAAACCAGCAAATAGGGTCCCCGGTTAACGTGCAGATTATGGTACAGTATCCCAGTAAGAAGAATGGTAGTTTCTCATGCCACTGTTTGTGATTCTCTAACTTTTTCCTTAGTATCTTCTTGATATTTTTGTTGGCGGCTTCTACATCTCCATTCATTTGAGGTTTGCATGCTGTGGAATTCTTGTGCTTGATTTTGAAAATCTCGCACATGGCTTGCATCAGATCACTATTGAGATTGGTGGCGTTGTAAGTGATGATGGATTCTGGAACTCCGAACCGGCAAGCAATCTATTCGCGGAAAAAATCTGCCACAACCTTCTTGTCACTGCTTTGTAAGATGCTGCTTCAATCCATTTGGTGAATTAATCAATCGCTACCAAGATGAAACGGTGCCCATTTGAGGCGGTGGGCTCTATTGGACCAATGACGTCCATTCCCCAAGCAGATAATAGCCAAGGTGATCTTGTTGCATTGAGAACATTCAGCGGCACTTTTATCATATCTACATGCACTTGTCATTGGTAGAATTTTTGAACATATCAAATGCAATCTGTCTCCATGGCCATCCAAAAATAGCCGGCCCAGAGTATCTTCTTGGCCAAGACAAAGCCCTTAATATACGGGCCGCAGGTTTAGGCATGTATCTCTTCTAGCAACTTATAAGCTTCTTTTGGGTCGACACACCTCAATAATCCCAAATCAGGAGTTCGTCTATATAGGGTTCCTCCGTCAGGGAAGAAATTGTTGGACAATCTCCGAAGCGTGCGTTTCTGGGTATGGTTTGCATGCTCCGGGTATTCTCCTTTGTCAGATACCTTTTGATGTCGTGGAACCAAGGCTTAATGCGTGTTTCTTCTTCAACAAGAGCACAATATGCCGACTGACTATGGATCCTTACTGGGATAGGATCAATGAAGTTATTGTCTCAATGATGGATGGCAAAGTGGCCAATGCATCGGCAAACTCATTCTGAATTCTGCGAACATCTCAAAACTCTATCTTTGTGAACCTTTTCCTCAATTCCTGCACATGGTGCAAATATGGTAATATCTTGGAATTCTTGGTTGCACATTCTCCTTGTACCTGGTGCACAAGATAATCTGAATCACCGACCACCAACAGCTCCTGAATGTTCATGTCAACGGCCATATTGAGTCCTAATATGCAAGCCTCGTATTCTGTCATGTTGTTGGTGCAGGGGAATCTGAGTTTTACATATACCAGATAGCGCTGACCGGTTTCCGATAACAAAACGGCTCCAACACCGACTCATTTGAAATTCGCTGCTCCGTCAAAGAACATTCTCTAACCGTCGTAGGACTCAGCAATGTCTCCTCCGATGAATAATACCTCTTCATTGGGGAAATATGTTTCCAGGGGTTCGTATTCTCCTTCCATAGGGTTTTCAGCAAGATGATCTGCCAAGCCTGTCCTTTATTGCAATCTGAGTTACATAGGCAATGTGGAATTCACTCAATAGGATTTTCCATTTAGCCATCTTTCCAGTGGGCATAGGTTTTTGAAATTTATACATCAAAGGATCCATTCTCGATATGATGTATGTTTTATAGGCACAGAAGTAATGCCTCAGCTTCTGAGCTATCCAGGTTAAAGCGCAGCAGGAACGCTACAGAATAGAGTATCGTGCCTCGTAGGGGGTAAACTTCTTACTCAGGTAGTAGATGGCCTATTCTTTTCTCCCTGTCTCGTCGTGCTGCCTCAGAACGCAGCCGAAAGCTCCATCTAGTACTGAAAGGTAAAGTAGCAATGGTCTACCTGGATCTGGCGGGACCAAGACTGGTGGTGTTGATAAGTACTCCTTGATTTTGTCAAAAACCATTTGAAAATCTTCGGTCCAACTAGTTGCAGCATCCTTCTTCAACATCTTGAAAATTGGCTCACATATAACTGTGGATTGGGCTATGAATCGGCTGATGTAGTTTAGCCTTCCCAGAAAACTCATTACATCCTTCTTTCTCTTTGGCGGTTGTTACTCTTGGATGGCTTTGACTTTTGATGGATCCAATTCTATCCCTCGGCGGCTGACGATGAATCCCAATAACTTTCCGGCAGGAACTCCGAATGCACATTTTGCGGCGTTTAACTTCAGGTTGTACTTCCGTAGTATGTCGAAGAATTTCCTCTAGTCTACTATATGATCCGTGGCCTTCTTGGATTTAATGGTGACATCATCCACATACTCTCAATCTCTTTATGTATCATGTCATGAAAAATAGTAGTCATGGTCATTATTTAGGTAGCCCCAGAGTTCTTTAGGCCGAACGTCATCATCTTGTAACAGTATACCCCCAGGGTGTAATGAAAGTGGTATTCTCAACGTCTTCCTCGTCCATTCAAATCTGATGGTAACTGGCGAAACAATATACGAAGGACTGGAGTTCATGTCTGGAACAACTGTAGATTAAGATGTGTATGTTCAGGAGTGGGAAATCATCCTTTTGGTTGGCTCTGTTGAGATCCCGATAATCGACATAGATTCCAACCTTCCCATCCTTCTTCGGTACTGGAACGATGTGGCTAACCAGGTTGGATATTCCACTACCCTGAGGACCTTGGCCTTAATTTGCTTAATAACTTCCTCATTGATTTTCAAACTCATGTCAGGCTTGAATTTCCTGAGTTTCTGCTTCACCGGTGGACACATTAGGTTTGTGGGAAACTTGTGAGCCACAATAGATGTACTTAATCTGGTCATGTCGTCGTAGGACCATGCGAAGACATCCTCATATTCCTTCAGAAACTGAGTGTACTCCTCTTTCTCTCACGGCGACAAGTGAATGCTAATGCGGGTCTCCTTGACAGTTTCAGAATCTCCTAAGTTGATTATTTTAGTCTAGTGCAGGTTGGACTTAGGCTTGTTCTCAAAGTCCTCCACTTCTCTGATAATTTCCTCAGGTATGACATCATCTTCTTCTGAATCACTATCCTTTTCTTGTGGTGCCTCATTACATGTCACAGTTGCTGGTTCATCAAGATAGGAAATAGTAATGCTGTATAGATAAAGGTATGAGAGAAAAATGGTAATAGTAATCATTAATTCATTGAAAGTGTCAAACAAATGCGATTTTCAATAATTAAAACAGCGTTTTGGAATATTGGAAATATTATTTAAAACAAAATGCAAAAGGGAAAATCATCATTCAGAAAAATAAAATAATGATGTCCAGCCTTGCTACGCCGGGACTCGTCGGGCCCTGGATGGTCTGACAGTCCAATTCTTGAGGAATGATCCTCTCCAAAGCTCTGATGGTAGGGCCTCTCGATCTAGTATGATAAGCCGATGATGCCAGTATGCATGAACCAACCTTTGGGGAATGTGAATAATCAAAAGAAAGAAAAACACAAATGGTAGCCAAGTCAGTAAGAGCTCGGAAAAGAATATTTGCAATATTTAAACACATATTGCGGAATGTAAATTCGCGTCCTATTTTGGGAGTCTCGTTGTGCCCGAGGTAGGCCTAGTGACAAGTTGTTTTGGAGAACTTAGATGCTAATAAATGCCTCATTTTATTATTATAAAAAAATAGACTAATCCCAAAACGACATGAAGATAATAAAATGTAAGTCACTACTGGAACATGACCGTATTACATTTGGAGAAGAAAATAAATCTAATCTACTTGGTCCCAGAAGGACCTTCCCTAGGCTTAATCTTTTTGACTCCATCAATCAGGTAAGGGTTCATGTCACGCATGATACCTGTCAGGCTCGATGGTTTCCTTATCAACAATAATCTTTGAGTGCCACATATGCTGAGCTTGATACTTGTAAGGGATGTCGTCATCCTGAAAATCTGCCCGAAAATTACTTATCTTCGCGACCCGCGGTATGATCTGCTTCTTGCGTGCCTGCCTCATGACCCTGATAGGAACATAAGGGTATATTCCCCTTAACCCGATCAACACTAAGTCAGGAAAATCCCTTGACCTGATGATGAACTCGTCAGTAGGGAACCATTCAAACATCCACTGAACCTGATCCTCAGTCAAATTGTCGAAGAACTCCACTCATTCCTTAGCACTCTCTGGTTGAGCAAACCTGTCCGGAATATAAGTCATCCGTTTAGGGTGATGGAAAATAATATGGTCATTCCACGCCCTTTGTGGAAACTCCTGGCGATATTCACCCTCTTGGAGATGCTCCATTAACCACAACTGTAGCAGCAAATTGCAGCACTCGAAATGTTTGGACTCTTTCTGGCAGCGGTCCAAGGCCTGGTAGATATCAGCTATAATCATAGGGACTATGGTGTATGTCTTTCCCTCGATTCCTTTCATTAGAGTTTTGGTGGCCATATCCAGTCTAGTGTGAATTCTTTCCCTTTTCGTTGGGAAGACTATCATACCCAATAAGCAAACAATGAACACGAAAACTCTGCAGTGAATATGACCCAAGGAAGTGATGGAAAAATCATCATGGAAAATACGGTAGGACTTGCTATGACCGTATCTTTCATACAAGTAGTCAAATGGTATATAAGATTTCTTTAAGCACTCCAAATCAGCGTTCTTTTTCAGATCCATCATTTTTAGAAATCCCCTACAAGTGCAATTTTCCGGTACCAATAGCCCAGGGCTTTCCCAAGGTAGCCAGAAAAATCCCCCGATTTCTTCTAGGCGTGAGGTCATTTCTATATCCCCGAAGCGAAACATTAATCTTTCACGATCCCAGAACATGGTTGTAGCTTCTATCAACATGTTATTTGGTTGGATGTCTAATAGAGAAGGCAAATTTCCCAGGACCTTCTTCACATGTTTTTTGTCAATTGAGGAACGATCTTCCCACCAATCTAGTAGCAGTGGTGGTATACTACGGACCATGCTAAACCTGGGGACCTTCTGCCTTATTTTCTGCAAAACAAATAAGGTTAGACCCTTTCCCCTCTCCAGATTCGACTATTTATATATCCATGATTAGCATATTGGCATTTAGTTCTCAAAAATTAATGCACAAAACGTAGGTGCATCCGTTGGGATTATGGAAACCCCGGTGGACTTGGATAAGGTTTGTCTTAAAAGGGTTATTATGTGGACAACATATTAACCCGGCTAGGTTTGGCCATGATGCATCTACAGTTATAATCAAAGTAAGGTTGCTATGGGGGTCTAGACTGGTACCCTCAAGCGGACAACTTGAGGGGTAAAGACACAGAACCGTCGATTGCACCGTTCATCAACTAGTTTTACCGCAAATAAGCCTTTCCGAATAGAAAGGGTGATATATAGGAAGAGCG
Source organism: Nicotiana knightiana (assembly GCA_005239525.1). Taxonomy (NCBI): domain Eukaryota; kingdom Viridiplantae; phylum Streptophyta; class Magnoliopsida; order Solanales; family Solanaceae; genus Nicotiana; species Nicotiana knightiana. Next base: position 40,001 of record ML396946.1, read on the forward strand.
CAACCACTCATCAAGTGTTGCTACAGGATTGATTACGCACGAGTGGAATATGATGTTGAGAAGCAGTAAATAGCATGTTGTCACGCACGTTAGGAAAATAATAAATGCGGTATTTAATAATTGAAAGACATTTAAGAAAGAAAAACAAAGAAATAAGTCAGTTTCTACGGTAAAAGAAATCATAAATGCTCAAAAAGGGCAATTAAATTCACATAAGGGGAAAGGGAAAGGGTGCACACGTATTAACAAAAAAGAAGCATGCTTAAGACTAATTTACAAAAAGCAAGTTTGTTATGGTAAAATCCTACGGTCCCCATTAGAGTCGCCATGCTGTCGCGCTCCCGTTTTTCCCTCGCCGAGTCGTGGTTTCGACATCTTTTGGGACAACTCCTTTTCCTTTTGGGAAAGGGGTGTGGAAATTAAAGAGTCGCCACCTAACGGATTTAGGGTGAGTGAGGGAACCTAATGAATGTAACTCATATAAATCGATTTGCGTTACCAAAGATTGGGTAAGGGCTTGAAATTACCTTCAAGGGAAGGTGTTAGGCACCCCTCGAGGTCCACAACAGTTTGTCCCAACCAAAATCACTTTTGGTGAATTAGTCATTAAGAAAATAAAACAATTTAAGCACATAAAGATTATTAAAAAACAAGAATAAGGGAGTGCCAAGGTTTATTAGCATATAGGATAACATCTGGGAAATACCCGGTAAACCTTCCTCAACTAGAGGGCTTACAATGGCATTAGCGCACATGTCATCATATCCTTTAATACCAAATTACCCTCCCTTAGCGGTTATAAGCGGTTTTAATTAGACGAACTCTAGGCGTGCATTACCCGTTCCCTCCTTATGTCCTTGGAGGTATTTGGGACCTCTAATTTAGGCAGTTCGAGACTCTCCCGAGGTGCTTAAAGGATAAAATCTAAGCGACAACAAAGAACATATAGGACTGTCAAGTAAAGAACAATTAAGGCGATCATGTTTACCTCCTCAAATAACTAGATAATTAACACGTCTCAAACATCAAGATTTTAAATGTTTCAGAAAAGTCCTAGAACAAGATATCTAGGTGAGCATGAGAAGAAGAGAATATGCATCATTGTGTTAAGGCAAAGTGATAGAAACCTAATCAGTTTGCCTACTGATTTTAAGACTTGCTGAATTTGGGCAGTTCAAAAATAATTAAACAAAGCACAGTTTTACCATTTGCAAGTTTTCAATTACCCTACAGGCTTGCTGTTGGTTGATTTCCCAATGCACACGCAAGTGTACGTGGTCGACAAGTAATATAGGATTTTAAGTCTAGATATCGTACCCACAGGGACTTGTGATTAACTATCCACTAAACTAAACTCAAACAAATATTTAACTAGAATTAATCTAAAATAGTAAATCAAAAGATTAAATAGACAACTAACTTAAAGATGAATTCAAGGTAAATTGATATTCTAGAGTTATGGGTTGTTAAACAATCACGTTGAGTTTTCGACCTAAATCTTCTAATCAGGTTTATTGATTGACGAGGTTAATATTGCTCGTAGCCTTCTCCCGAAGTACAACTCGCCTATTCAAGTTAACCTAATGCCTATATTCCTATGGAATCAGGATTAACAAGAACGCATTAATAATTCCCGTATAATAACCAAGCAAGGCAATTAGGTATATTCCTATCCTAACCGCAAATCCGCTCCCCTGAAGGGTTAAGATCTTGCTCTACCCAATCTTATATGCAATCTAGAATTCCCTCTCCCGAGTTCAACCCTAGATTCGTAGATAGTAGTCAATTGTGATCAAGCAATTGAATAATTAAGCACAAGATTGAATAAACAAACCAATTAAGATAAACAATAAGAATAATTCAAGCTTCAACTACAACGTTCATGTAACACCCAATACTCTAGAACTAATAAACTATAAAACTAAAAGAAGAGAAGAGAAGAAAAACTAAGTAGAATCCTCCGTCAAGAGTGTTCTGTCGAATCCCTAGTCGAAATTCTGCATCAGCTCCATCAATGTGATGTTTTTGGGTCTATTTATATGTTTAGAATGAACCCNATTTCAATTACCTACAGGCTTGCCTAGGCGTGGATTCGAGATGCCTTATAAACATAATATCTAAATGTTAATTATAATCTTAATACTAACAAGCCATTTTAAACAAGCAGTTTGAGTTCAGGATGTCCTATAGGCGTGTTGTCTAGGTGTTGAATGTTACAGAACTGATTTTATACATTTATCTCTATAAGCATGATATCTAGGTGTTGGGACTGATTTTTAAACTATCTAGACATAGGCGTAGTATTCAGGCGAGTGCAATAAAAGTCCTAAAACATATTTTCTAATGCACAAAGGGTAACTTTATGAACATGATTATTAGGAAGAATTAATAACAACCTAGTGACAGGATTTCTAAGCAGGCATGCTATACACAGCATCTTTTAGGAAAGCAAATGTAACGACCCGGCCGGTCGTTTTCCGTTATCGGACCCTGTTCCCCCAAATGAAACTTCCCATAGCATCTTATTGTGATTTATGACTTGCGGGGGCGGGTGGTCTGGGATTCGGAAGTGTTTAGAGCAGTAAAGGAATACTTAGTTCCTTAAGGTTGGCCTTTTTGGCCAAGTTTG
>ML396948.1:0-35940 GCA_005239525.1 Nicotiana knightiana
AAATGAATGCATGGGGGTGAAATCCCGAGTTTCAAAGATTAATATACTACCTGGCCTACAGGGATTCCGCACCTGCGGCTCGGGGACTGCACCAGCGGTCTCGCGCCTGCGAGCTGGGGCTCGCACCTGCGGAACTGGACGGGAAGGGCTGGGTTCGCACCTGCAGAGGGTTAGCCGCACCAGCGGTTCCGCTCCTACAAACTTTTGTCCACACCTGCGAGAAAGGGGGACCTCACCTGGGGGTTGCACCTGCGACTGGGCAACCGCACCTGCGGTCACACCAGATCAGGTGCACCAGCAGCTATTTTAGCTGGTTTTTAGCCTCGTTGGGTGCTCGGGAGGCCCCAGGGACTACCCGAGCCCTCGTCCAAATATACCAAAAAGTACCAAATCATAATAGGGACTCGCTCGATCCTTCAGAGCACCCAAAACAATGTTAAAACTCAAAATCACACTTCAAAACCCCAAGAACCAAACTTAGGAACTTTAAGTTTTCTAGACTTCGCTAATAACGCGCCGAACCAACCTATACTACTCGTAATGACACCAAATTTTGCAGGCCAGTCATAAATGACATAACGGAACTATTCCTGATCTCGGGATTTCGTTCGGACCTCGATAACACAAAAACACGCCCAAAACAACAATAGGAACTTAAGGAACTTCTTATTTCAATATTGGGCGTCGAAATGCTACCGGGTCATCAGAAACCTATTCCGTACATACGCCCAGGTCCAAAATCATCACACGAAGCTACCGGAACCTATGAAACTCGATTCCGAGGTCGTTTACCCAAAATGTTGACCGAAGTCAAACTTGTCCTTAAAGGCCAACCTTAAGGAACCAATTGTTCCTCTAGCACTCTAAACACCTCTGAATCCTTGACCACCAGTTTCCGCAAGTCATAAAGCATAAAAATCCTCTATGGGAAGTTTCATTTAGGGGAACAGGGTCCGATAACGCAAAATGACCGGTCGGGTCGTTACAGACATAGTCACTCATGGTCCTCTAGCCACCATGAAGAAGACTGTTGAAGGAGTAGATGTACCAAAAACCAGAGCTGACTGCTCTGCTGAGGATCTGAAGAAATGGGAGAAAAATGCTAAGGCCAAAATGTGGCTAGTTTGTGGACTAGGTCCAGACGAGTATAGTAGGATTCAAAGTTGCACCACTACCAAAGAAATTCGGGGAGAGATAATCCAAGAGATGTACACAAGGTTCACAACTCTGACAAATAAACTTAAGTCTCTTGGTAGAGTCATTCTTGAAGAGGACAGGGTAGAGAAGATCCTGACAAGCGTCTTCCCAATTTCCTGGGAAAGTAAAATCACTGCTATCTAGGAATCCAAAAATATGGCAACCCTCAGATTGGACGAGCTAATAGGAAACCTTACTGCCTATGAACTTAGAAGGCACACAATGAAAATGGATGCTCCAAAGAAGGAAAGGAGTCTAGCACTAAGAATCACTGAGGGAGCAGATATGGAGGAAGACGAGATGGCCATGATTACCAAAGAATTCAGAAACTTTCTCATAAGGAAGAAGGGCATCTCTAGAGGTGGAAACTACAACAAAGCAAAAGCTCCAGAAAGGCCAACCAACGAGGGATGCTACAAGAGTGGAAAGACTGACCACCATATCAAGAACTGTCCTCAGTAGGAAGAGGAATGGAAAAAAGAGAGATTTGAAAGAAGGAATTGGTCCAACCCAAGAAAACCACAACAAAACCTATGGTTGCTGCTTGGGGGGAAAGCTCAAATGAAGAATAAGAAAATGGTGATAATGAAGAACAGGCGCTCATGGCAATTGGCGAATCTGATGAGGAATCATATGAAGAACCAGAGGTAAGTATATCCCATCTCAAAAATAAAATAAAGTTCCTATCTAAAGAAAAACTCTCTGAGTTGCTACTTGATTTCATAGATGATTCCGAAGAAACAACCAAAGAGAAAGAACAACTCTCTAAAGAATGTGCAATGCTAAAAACAAAATGCATGAACCTGGAAACCAGAGTAAGTGAATCTGAAAAGAAAAACACTGTCTTGATGAACCAGGTTCATCCACTTGAAACTAAGATTCTAGAGCTAAAATCTGAAAATTTAAATTTAAAGCTAGGAACTAGTAAAAAGATTGTTGATCATCATATCATGTTAGAAGAAAATATGGGAAAACTAAAAGATAAGATGTATACTAAGGATGAACAGATAAGGACACTTAAAGAAGAACTTGGTAAGTCAAACATGAATTAGATCGAACTTGTAAATGGAATAAATCCTCTAATACCTTGACATGGCTTCAAGTAGCAACCGGAGAGGAATTGGCTTTTGGGAGTCAATTGCCCAAGTGGGATCCCAAAAGCAAGTATCTCACTCTCCCTGAGAATAAAATTTGCACCCACCGTGGTAAGACTGGTCATTACAAAATTGAGTGTACTGCAAAAGAGCAGGCTAGTCGAAGAAATGAGAGCTTTGTTAAAAGAAAAAATTGGTTACCAAATTGGGCCAGAAAAATCTTAATTCATCATTTCTCTCATAAAAAAGGACCCAACTAGTTTGGGTTCTTAAGACTAACCCCTGATTTCTTTTTGTAGGTTCAAGTGAGAGGAAGCATCCAAATTTGGTACTTGGATAGTGGCTGCTCAAAACATATGACAGGGAACAAGGAACAGTTCCTTTCACTTGAAAACCTCAAAGGAGGAAATGTCTCCTTTGGAAATGGAAAGAAAGGTGAAATTATCGGGGTTGGTAAGGTAGGTAAGGATGACACACGTTCCATTGAACATGTGTACTTGATAGATGGCTTGAAATATAGCCTGATCAGTGTGTCACAATTGTGTGACAGAGGTAACCTGGTTACTTTCACTTCCACAAAATGCTTTGTGATTAACCTGCTTACTAACAAGATTGTTTTGCAGGGAAAAAGAATGAATAACATCTATGTCATAGACTTTTCCACACTATCAGAAAATGAACTCACTTACTTAAGTGTGTTGGACAGTGACCCCCCCTCTCTTTGGCACAAAAGACTTGGTCACGCGAGTCTGAATCAGCTTAACAAATTAGTCTCTAAGGACTTAGTGGTAGGGCTTCCTAACATTAAGTTCAAGGAAGACAAAGTTTGTGAGGCATGTGCAAGGGGGAAGCAGGTAAGATCCTCATTCAAAAGCAAGAAAATAGTCAGTACCACCAGGACATTGGAACTGGTTCATATAGACTTATGTGGTCCTATGAGAACTCTGAGCAGAGGTGGTAAGAAATATGTAATGGTGCTATTTGATGATTACTCAAGGTTCACTTGGACCTTATTTCTGACATCTAAAGATGAAGCATTTGATATGTTCACTTCATTTGTTAGAAAAACTCAAAAACAGTTAGGAAATCAACTAGTATCAATAAGATCCGATCATGGTACTGAATTTGAGAATGCAAAGTTTGCTGAATTCTGTGATGAACATGGTATAAATCACAACGTTTCTGCTCCTAGAACCCCACAGCAAAATGGGGTTGTTGAAATAAAGAACAGAACTCTTGAAGATATCGCTAGAACCATGCTTCTTTCTAGCAAACTACCTCATAGCTTCGAAGAAAAAGCAATAAACACTGCATGCTACATAATAAAAAGATGCATGACCAGACCACTGGTAGAGAAAACTCTTTATGAAGTATTCAAAAGGAGAAAGCCCAACATATCCCACCTTAGGGCTTTTGGATGCAAGTTCTTTGTGCACAACAATAGCAAAGAACCCCTAGGTAAATTTGATCCCAGAAGTGATGAGGGAGTATTCTTGGGATATTCAGCACATAGTAAAGCTTATAAAGTATATAACAAAAGAACTATATGTGTAGAGGGGAGTGTGCATGTTGTTTTTGATGAAACTAACACTCTTTCTGAGAGACAGGAACCAGAAGATGAGCAGCTTGGACTGGTCAGAAGCAATGAACAATTTGAAACAATTATGGAAGACGGAACATGTGATGGACCAGGTCCAACAACCCAAGCAACATGACAGGGGAAACTCAACAGCAAATCACTCTGGACCTTGGCCCTGATCCTGCTCCACAACAACAAGACACCATGGGATCATCTAGAAGTGAACAATTGGTGCTCAAACCACACAGATATCAAAACTCTCATCCTCTTGAGAACATCATAACAGATTTGACATCAGGAATCAAAACAAGATCCTCCTTGAAAATCTGTGTCTGTTTGATGCCTTTCTATCATTGATCGAACCAAAGAACATTATTGAAGCCTTACAGGATACTGACTGGGTAAATGCCATGCAAGAAGAGCTGAATCAATTTGAAAGAAGTCAAGTATGGAACTTGGTACCCAGACAGACAGATCAGTGATTGGCACAAAGTGGGTCTTCGGGAACAAACTCCATGAGGATGGAACTGTTATAAGAAACAAGGCCAGGCTGGTTGTCCAAGGATATAGTCAAGAAGAGGGAATTGACTATGATGAGACCTTTGCTTCTGTGGTAAGACTAGAGGCAATCAGACTTCTTATAGCATTTGCTGCACACATGGAATTCACTCTTCATCAGATGTATGTAAAGAGTGCTTTCCTCAATGGCAATCTAAAGGAAGAAGTATTTGTCAAACCGCCTCCAGGTTTTGAAATCAAGGATACACCTAACCATGTATACAAACTTTACAATGCCTTATATTGACTCAAACAAGCACCAAGAGCATGGTATGAGCGGCTATCGAAATTCCTGGTAGAACTTGGATACAAACGAGGTAAAATTGACAGTACCTTGTTCTTAAAGGAAAAAGGTAGGATCTCCTGGTTGTGCAAATATATGTGGATGATATCATATTTGGGGCAACTTCTGACAAATTGAGTAAGGAATTTGCCAAACTTATGGGGAGTGAGTTTAAGATAAGTATGATGGGTGAGCCAAACTTCTTTTTAGGATTGCAAATCATGCAAAACTCAAATGGAACAATGATCCATCAACAAAAATATGTAAAAGAATTTTTCAAAAGATTTAAAATGGAAGACTCAAAAGAAATTGACACCTCTATAGCCACAGCTACAAAATTAGATGTGGATGAACATGGTTCATCCGCTGATCAAAAGTTATACAGAGGGATGATTGGGTCTTTATTATATATCACTGCCAGTAGACCTGATATTGTGTTTAGCGTAGGACTGTGTGCGAGATTTCAGGCAAATCCAAAGGAGTCCCATCTAACTGCAGTGAAGAGAATTCTGAGATATCTAAAGGGAATTACTGATTTATGTCCTTGGTATCCTAAAGGCAAATTTCGACCTTGTAGGATATGCTGATGCAGATTATGCAGGTTTTCTGGTTGACAGGAAAAGTACTTCAGGCATGGCTCACTTTTTGGCTCTTTCCTTGTGACTTGGGAAACCAAGAAATAAAACTCAGTAGCTATGTCCACTGCTGAGGCTGAATATGTAGCTGCAATCTCATTTTGTGCTCAGTTGCTATGGATCAAGCAACAACTCATGGATTTTGCTATAGAGGTTGGATGCATTCCTATTTTCTGTGACAACACTAGTGCAATTAGCATGGCGAACAACCCGGTTCATCATAAGAGAACCACGCACATAGATGTCAGACACCATTTCCTAGGAGATAACTATGAAAAAGGAATGATCTCAATCGAAGTCTGTGCTACTGACAAACAAATTGCAAATACCTTCACTAAGGCACTAAGTAGGGATCATTTTGAGAGAAACAGGCTAGAATTAGGGATGATTAAGATCACCTAATTGAAAAACAAAAATGATTTTTTTTTTGGCTAGAAACACTAAAATAGGTAGCTAACCAGACTAATCATTGCTCAGTATCATGACTTTACTGCCATACTCTTTTGTCATGTATTAATATGATTCCCTGGCTACTAATGATGTTTTTCTATCTTTGTAAATTGAGGCAAATTAAAGACTATAACACGATGAACCTGGTTCATCTGACTGACAAGGTACGTGCTCATCACCATACATTTATTGAAATAATTATAGTCATACATGAGCAGGACTTTATCTATATTTGGTTCATTTCAAATTCTCAGTACTTATCCCAAAATGAACCTGTTTCAAAGAGTCCCATCGAACCTTAATTAGCCTAGATTTAGGGAGTTATAATTGTCTAATCACTGACACTTCTACAGCGATTAGACTCCCACTTGACCAAGAATTATGCCTGTTGAACAATTAATAACCACATCTTTAAAAGTCCATCATTACCTCCTCTCTTCAAAAGCATAACCGTCGAACCAAGTTCATCATTCCTCTCATACCAAAGTGATCAACATTCTTCTCTCCCCAAATCTTCATAACAATGTCTTCTTCACCACCTCCTGCTCCATCGTCATCAACCACCCCTGATTACGGGGTCGGTCTTGACGACACTGGTTCTACTTCTCCATCAATACACAGCTCACATTCTCCAACCAGGTCTTCGACCCCCCAAAACCCTCCAGTTCCTGAACCTATCCCTAAGCCCACTCATTCACCCAAATCAGTCCCAACTGTTACACCTAGCCCCACTCCAGCCCTCAGAAAATGAAGAGTAAAGATGTTGGCCAGGAAAACAGTTGCCTCTGGTTCTCATGCCAGAAAATTAAATGAGATACTTCAAGCCAGCAAGGTCGAAGACTCTGAATCTTCCAGTGATTTCTTCAAATCTATAAATGAGGATGAAGCACCGGGTTCATCTGACACTGAAAAGGGAAATCTTGAAGTTGGGTCTGCAACTGAAATGGCTGAAAAAAGGTTTATATTGATTGGGTCGATAGTGGATGTAGAGGTACCGGATAGGCGAAGAAAAATTAGGAAAAATATAAACATTGAGAGAGAGGGTGAAGGAAGTTCAGAAAGGGGATCTGGGAAGGAAGGTGCCACTCTGGCTATTGGTGGCCCCGCTCCTGTGACTGTTGAGGAATGAGTCAAAGTTTTAGGGGGAAGCAATTCTGCGGAAGCAGCAGCAGGTCTGGAAAGCCTACAACAAGCAGCAGATGAACCTGGTTCATATATTGAGGAAACGTTGGCTGAGTTGATGAAAATATTGGGTGAGTCCTACAATCCCAAAAAGAAGAGAACTCCAAAATACAAGAAAGCTAATACCTCGGTTCCAACCAAAAGAGAAGAAAGCTTCATCTTCTGCTGATGCTCCTGCCACAAAAAGTCGTGCTACTAGAAGCACTGTTAGGAAAGGAGAAGAAGAATTGGAAAAAGCTCTGAGAGAGAGCAAGAAGAAGTCTGCCAAGGGAAAGGAAAAAGTTTGAGAGCCTGTTGAGGAGGTTCATGTTGATAACGATGAGACCTGGTCCATCAGGAGAAGCAACCAGCACCAGCTGAGGTTGAGACACCAAAACCCAAGAAAGTTAAGGCTTCTTCCAAGAAGTCAGCATCTGTGTCTGCCACACCCTCAACAGTTGCAAAGAGGACCAGGTCTGAGTCAAAGAAAGCAAATATTGTTAATGATGAGGAATGGAGTGGAGAATAAGAGGAAGTGTCTGGTGAGGAGACTGACAAACTCACAATGTTTGGTAAGCGTACTATCTTAAAGGGGAAGATGTTTAGAGACCTTGAGGAGTTAGGGATGATTTTCTAGTTGGATACCTTGGATGTGCAAGGGTGGAAGGACATGGTTCTTCACCTTGAGGGAAGGTTGGCTAGGAATGAGTTGGTTGAATTTATGGCCAACGCAGTTGTCAAATATGGCAGGGTATCCTCCAAGGTTCAAGGGTTTGAGATTTCGTTTGATGCAAAGGAGTTGGGGGAAATACTGCATATCCCTTCTGAGGGTTATGATGATTACACAAGGCAAATGTGGCCTAATCTGGATGATTTTCCCTCTGCTCTTCAAATCACCAGGTCTTTCTGTGAGTATGATCAAGAACTGGAGCCCAGTGCAGTGTTTAAGAGTGAGATGAGGGCTCAACACAAACTGTTCTTTGAGTTTGCGATAAAATTTCTGCTGCTTAGGCAAGAGCGAAGGCACATTGCCAGCTACATGGATCTCACGCTCATGGAGTGCTTGTACAGGGGTAAACAGATCAATTGTCTTGCCTTCATCATCCAGATCTTGGATAGGGTTGTGAATGGAGCCAAGGCACATGCTATACCTTATGGGTTTATCCTGATTAATGTGCTTGCTCACTTCAAGTTTCCAGTGAAGAATGCTGAAATGGCTACTGCTAAGGACTACTTTGGGAAGAATACGCTGCTGACGTGTGACTACACGGTTAATATTCCTGAGGATGAACCTGGTTCATCTAGGAAACTACCTATTAATAGCAAGTTCAGGACGCTTGTGCAGGAAGGTGAGATCGAGGATGCGGAGATCCTTCGTTTAAAATCTCGCCTTATTGAGGTTAAAGCTGAGCGGGATGCTCTCAAAGCTGAATTAGCCAAAGAAAAGGAGAAGAATGAGGGTGTTCTTCATCAAATGCTCTCCCTTCTTCAAGTCAAGAACACAACCTCCTCTGCCCCTTCCCAGCCTTAGGAGTCCAGTGCCTCCAAAAACCCCCATCTATGACCCAGTTTGGGATTGTCTAAATTCTATTCTACTTTTTGTTTTCTGTTTTGCTCATGGTTGCGACTGTTTTTAATTCTTTTTGTGTATGGTGCCTGATCTGCTATATAATCAATGAACTTTGCTGTTTGGTTATTGATTTTGTCTCAGTTTCTTAAATAGCTTACATTTGATTGGTTTCCTTTGATGATTAATTCATGATTTGCATCAGCAGTTGCCTCAATGGCCATAAGTAATTGTTAATACTTCTGATAAGTTTATCATTTTGCAACTTTTTGATGATGCCAAAAGGGGGAAGATATGTTCTTGCTTTTCAAAATTTTAAAGATTTTTGTGATATTTATAACCTAATGAACCTGGTCTCTCTATGATGAATGCTTAAATCTATAAAAAGTGTCTATGTTGGATTGAAGTATGTACAGGGTTAAGCACAGAGTTTGTCATCATCAAAAAGGGGGAATTTGTCGAATCAAGTCACTGCATGATTTTGAAGATTTACAAATGTCAACCCAGTTGAACCAGGTCCGTCAGGGCAAACATAGTCAAACAGGCCCATTGGCACGAGAAGCGTCCATGCATAGGAGATAAACATTATCCTTGAACTAAGATGTTATCTCCTAAGCGAAAAGGTTGCAAATTGATAAGAAGATGGAGTTCGATTTTAGGTAGGACAGAATCGAGATCAAGGAAGTTGAGATAAACTCAAATTGAGATCAAGGAAGTTAAGATAAACTCAAACTCTTCCACCAAGGAAGAGTTGCACTAGAACTGAACAACATCTCAACTACTGACTCTATAAAGTGTTGAAGCATTCCTGCTGAAGAATTAACGCACAAACACAGAAGTGAAACAAGAACTGAAAGAAAAATTACCAAAGCAATTTTCCAAGCAGAATCCTTGTGCGATACAAAAGCTACTTAAACCAACTAGAATAACCAGTTCCATCTGTTGTCTTTTGAGTCTACTTGTTTGTAGTAGGTGATTACATATTGTATCTTTTAGCTTTATCTAGAAGCAATTGTAATAGGTATACACTGTTCAAGTTAGAGTTAACTTGAAGTTTGTCGCAAATAGCTAGAGGCTAGTTTGCCACAAAGGGATTAGAGTTAGTCTTTAGGTTTACAAAAGAGTTTATTTTGTAAATGTTGTTTAACTCATTGATATAATGGAGAGTTTGGGAAAATCCTACTGGGAAGTAGGTCGTGGTTTTTTCACCTTTGAGCCAGGTGTTTTCCACATAAAAATTGTTCTGTTCTTTAAATTCTGTAATTACTTTCCGCAAACTGTAGAAGTTGGAACACCAAGAAAACTGTAGAAGTTGTTCACCCCCCCTCTTGTGTGGCATTGACGTATAAAATATCACAAACTCTTATTTTCCCATCCTTCTTTGGCACTGGAACAATTTGCTAACCATGTAGTGTATCGGACGACTCTGATCACATTTGCACATAGTTGCTTCGTGATTTCTTCTTTAATCTTATCACTCATGTTTGTCTTAAACTTCCTTTGTTTTTGCTGGATTGGTGGAACATTAGGATATGTGGTAAGCTTATGAACCACTAAATCGGCACTCAAACCCGAAATGTCATCATGCGACCAAGCAAGTACATCTCTGTACTCGAACAAAACTTGAATTAAGGCGTCTCTCGTCTTTTGTTCAGTATGAATGCTTATTTTTTTTCTATGGTTTCTTCAGGACTTCCCAGGTTAATTGCCTCAAATTCATTTAAGTTAGGCTTAGGCTTATTCTCAAATTGATCCAATTCCCTTTTTATTTCCTTAAAAGCCTCATCTTCATCATACTCAACTTCTTGATTCATTAGTTCGATTTTAGACAACTTTTTAAGATCTGGGCATGAATTCCGCGTGCATGTCATGTTTTTAAAGCCAGTATTAACGAAACTAAAAATGATAAGAAATTACAAAAATTAGGGAAATGAAAAGACAGAATTTTACTATGAAACTGGAACTTCATTTCATTGAATTTGAAAGGATAGAAGGATTAACAGCAAAGAAAAGAAATTAAACTAAAATATCTGGATTACAACCCTTAAAATAATCCATATACAGAAAAAGTAGCAAAACAGACTACCAAGACTCCTTCCTGATGGGAAGAGGAGTTGCTTCCCAGTTGTTGAGTGAGGTATCTGGACCAATCAACTGAACACTTGCACGGCTAAGGCCCTCACCAACTTAAACCATATTGATCTCATAGAACATTTCCTTGAGACCCTGGAAAACTTCATCAGTGTCATTCTGAGTAGAAGGATTTTGGACTTCTTCAAATTGTGGCTTGATAAAAGAGTAGGCAATGTGATGGATTGGTTTGGACAAATTTCAACTATTCTTTTTGTGGGCCTTGGTTCTGTCTATATCAGCTGACTTTGGTTTAAAACCCAAACCAAAGGTATCTTTCTTCAAAATGGAGCAATAGGTTTTACAATTCCCTGTAGAGAGGATCCTAATCCTTTTCCTGGTTCATAGTCGTTCATTAACATCAGCGAAGCTACCATCATAGATATGGCTGACAAACGGGGATGCTGAAATGGTTTTCCTTCTTCCACTTGGTCCACCTCAAATGCTTAATATATGAGGGATTCACATCTTTCCTTGGCCTCGATCCATGTAATGGACAGGTCTTTATAGGAGGATGATTCGTCATCCCCATGAACAACAATTTCTTGCCTTTCATAATTGAATTTGACCATTTGATGTAGGGTGGATGGTACAGCTCTGGTCATATGATCCACGGCCTTCCTAGAAGAAAATTATAGGAAGTTTTCATATCCAACACTTGAAATACAACGTTAAAATCAACCGGGCCGATTGTCGTGGTGAGTTCGATTTCCCCAATAGTGTATCTTATTGAACCATCAAAAGCTCTGATGCTGACATTACTAGTTCGAATTATGTTAGTGTCAATGTTAAGCTCTTGTAGAGTAGAAAGAGGGCATACATCTACACTTGAGCCTCAGTCAATCATGACTCCTTTTACATAGTGCCCTTCATATTTGACCATAAGATGCAAAGCTCTATTGTGCCCAACCCCTTCCTCAGGCGAATCATCATCGCTGAAAGTAATTCTATTTACTTCAAAGAATCTTTTATCCATTTTTTTGAGTTGATTCACCATTGTCTTTTCTGATACATATGCCTCATTCAGTGTTTTGATCAACACACGGCGATGTTCTTCCTAGTGCAAAAGTAGAGATAACAAATAAATCTTAGCAGGGGTTTTCCTTAGTTGGTCAATGATTGAGTAGTCTTGCATTTTCAGCTTCTTAAGGAATTCTTTCGCTTCTTTTCCTGCAACGGGTTATTTCACTGGCAAGTGACTTTCTCTGGCTTGCTTAGCTTTTCTCAATTCCTCTAGTGAGTAGCACCTTCTAGAGCGGGTCAAGCCCACCATTTCATCTGCTTCTTCAACTATCTCTTTTCCTATGTATGTCATGATAGTCTTGTTATAATTCCATGGAATAGTTTTGTGTTTGTCACTAGGAGTTGTGCAACAGGTCAGATCACAACTGGCTTTGTTATATTTTTGAAAATATTATTCGAAAAGATCTTTTGAATGCCCCCAGGGATGTAAAGTTTTGGCCCACCCAATTGAACCTCAACCTTTTTTGTGCTTCTAGGGACATAGAGAACCATTTTTGCAGAACCTGCCAAGTTCAAACTAGAACTCGCACCTTTCACAATAAACGGTGCCAATTGCGGCGGGCTTACTATCACTTTTGGTTCTTTCCCTATGGTTCCAACAGCCATCTCTGTCTTGCCAGACTGCTTATAATCTCGATCATCACAAATCATCCCAATAAAATGTGTATTATTATGAGTTGGGAGTGGATTATTTGTGATATTAGGAGTATCCTCATTGTTTGTCACCACAATTGCCTTTGCTTCAATCAAATTTTCAATGGATTTCTTTAATGTCCAACAATTTTCGATACTATGACCTTGGGTGTTAGAGTGATACTCATATCTTGCATTGGAATCAAAACCTTTTGAATTTGGATTCACATAATGCGGCATGACAGGTTCAATCAACTTCAATTGCATCAACTTTCGAAATAGGCTTATATACGATTCTCCAATTGGGGTGAACTCTTTTCTTTGGCTCCTCCTCTCTCACATATCCTTGTCGGGGACGAGGATTATATGATGCCTGAAAATTCAGGCAAAGTTGTTGAGATGCCTTGTGGAATTGGTGATCGCCATTGTTGGTGATTGGGAGGCCTAGAATAAGCCTGGGCATTAAACACTGTGTATTGTTGCGGGGGAACTGAGTACCGGGGACCCTGAGGTGGATAGTAATGTTAAGGAAAATTGGATTGTCCTTGTTGGAGTTTCACATAAGAAGGAACTATTCCTCTTTGAACTCTCCCGAACCCATATGCCATCATGGATCCTTCCTCTTTGTTTTTCCGATTTCCGAAATTGCCTGACCCGCTTTGAATTGCTTGCGTGGTCGCCTTAAGGACTGCCTGACTCACAATTTTGCCCGATTTCATGCCATTCTCAGATATTTCACCAATCTTAATCACCTCAGCGAAAGGCTTACCAATGGCGGCCAACCGCTAACGGAGGTAAGCAGGATCCTAAGCTTGGAGAAAATAGTCATTCATTTCTTCCTCTTTCATTGGTGGTTTGACCATAGCAGCCTGCTCCCTCCACTTGATTGCATATTCTCTAAAGTTTTTTGTTGATTTCTTCTTTATGTTGATGAGAGAGGAGCGATCTGGAACTATATCAATATTGTACTGAAATTGTTGGACAAAGTCTTGAGCCATGTCGTTCCAAACGTGACAGTGATAGATGTCTTGATCTATGAACCACTCTGAAGAAATTCCTGTCAAACTTTCCCCAAAATAAGCCATGAGTAATTCTTCTCTGCCTCCTGCTCCCCTTAATTGGTTACAATACCTCTTCAAATGGGCAATGGGATCCCCATGCCCGTCATACTTGTCAAAATTGGGGGTCTTGAAATCGGGTGGCAAATGGACATGAGGGAACAAGCATAGATCATTAAACAAAACACTCTTGTGGCCTCCCAAACCCTGTATGTTTCTCATGGTTTGTTCCAAGCTCTTCATTTTTCTAGTCATTTCCTCTTGTTCCGTATTCTTGTCAGGTTTTTCAGTCTCAACTGGGAACATGTTCTGAGGAATATGCTTGTATGAATCTTGAACCTTGAAAGTTAGTTCTGGAGAGTAATGTTGAGCATCATGAGCATTCAGTTGCGGATCATTGCTGGACCTTTGAGCAAGAGCTGGTTGAGGAACAGTGAAAGTAGGGATAATGGGTACAGTNCACGTGTTCTGAGGAGTATGCTTGTATGAATCTGGAAACTTGAAAGTAAGTTCTGGAGAGTAATTTTGGGCATCATGAGCGTTCAGTTGTGGATCATTGTTAGAATTTAGAGCAAGAGCTGGTTGAGGGACAGTGAAATTATGGACAATGGGTACAGTAGGTGGGTCATTTCTGAGGGTTGCAGTTGGAGGACGTGGAATGGAGGTACTGGGAATAGTGGGAAGGTTAATGCTCGGACTGAATCTAGGTTGGTACAATGGGTTACTTGTTAGGGAGATGGGCACTTGATTTGCAACTGACACATTCTGAAGATTNGAGCCGGTTGAGGAACGGCGAAAGTAGGGACAATGGGTACAGTAGGTGGGTCATTTCTGAGGGTTGCAGTTGGAGGACGTGGAATGGAGGTACTGGGAATAGTGGGAAGGTTAATGCTCGGACTGAATCTAGGTTGGTACAATGGGTTACTTGTTATGGAGATGGGAACTTGATTTGTAACTGACACATTATGAAAATTATCCGAAGGCCCTATGGGTAGTGGGGGCGGTGCCTGTTCATTCACCCAAGCTTGGTACATCTCTGCCAATTGTTGCTTCAATACTCTTACTTCTTCAACTACTCCCGGACCTTGTTCGACCAATTGTCTATGGACATCATCATTATCTGACTCATTCTCACTGTTGTGCCATTCTACTTTTTCCTTTTGATCTCGTGTTGTAAGGGTGAGTCGCCAGTTTAAACTACAAACCAACCACCTTTGTTTAACTTTATCTTTTAAAATGACAAAAAGCAAACGTGTTAGAGTTAGGCATTTTGCAGATATTAATCACACATTGTATGTCATGCACCTAATGCTATTTTCATTTCTAAAATTAGCTTGGAAGGCTTCATGCTTCATCCCAGCTTATTGGTTTATTTCCTCTTAAATTTAACGCTCTTTTTTCTTTCCTCTCTCATTTTTTTATTTTTGTTCCCTCTTTTTTTTTTGTCTCATTTTTTCTCTCTTTTCTTTTTTAGATTAACTTTGGCTATGATCGCATCCGATGAGGATTGCCTACGTATCATGATGTCGCATAAATCAGACCATTATGTTGTTCAGGGAGATCAGGAATGAATCAAATGAATTAACTCTTATTCTTATACAATTCAGACCATGAAAGCACGTAACAAGGAAAATATTTTTTTTTTTTTATTTCTTTGGATTTCTAATAAAAAAAAATTGTTAGACTTCTAAAGAAGAACGAACATTTTTTTTGGATTTTGAACTTTTATTTTTAATTTATGAGAGAAAAAAGAAAATATTTTTGAATTTTGAATTTTGAATTTTCTTTTTAATTTTTGAAAGAAAGACTTCTGAAGAAGAACGAAAATATTTTTAGATTTTGAGGAGAAATTAAAAGAAAATATTTTTGGATTTTTGAAAATTGGGGGTCGGACCTGATGAAGGTTGCCTACGTATCTCACATCCGGTGAGAATTAGACCCACGTAGTTCGGTTAAAACAACTAAAAAAACTCTTTTGAAAATTGTAATTTTACACACCAAAACCCTTCAAAATTTTATTTTAAAGAAGTCGGGTACTTTATGAAAACTTGAGGAAAATTTTCTCTTTCTCTCTCTTCCGTTCAATCAATCTATCCTAAAGCCGGTCAACATTTTGAGTAAATCCTACAAAATAATGTTACATGGAGCACAGAAAAATGAACATGTTGGTTTGAAAAATTGGTACATGTCCTAGAGGGGCCCGACCCCTGTGCCGAGTCCCGTTAAGTCCAATGCCCATCATGCAAATAAAGTGTAGCTTACTAGGGATATTCATTGCTTGTGGCTTATTCTTCTAAGTTTTCAAATCCTAAAGGAGATGGTATCTACACCTGGCTTACCCGGGGGGACAACCCGAGCCGAGGAGCGTCAAGCGTCACCAGTAGTAGAAAAACACTGTCTAGCTAACGGCTCTCCCGCCTAAACATGTGTGACTAAATCCTTCACCAGAAGGTGGTAGGCTAACTGGCCTATCTCAAGACAGAAATTTTGTGATGCTGGTAGCCAAACACAACATAACTACCTATCAGAAGACTCAGAGGGGTGCGAGAGAGGATACAATTTATATCAAAGTTCAAATAAATATTAAAGCGATAAATAAGCGACACATAGCACATTAGGTTCCCAAACACAATAATATCCAAAACATGATAAAATCCAAACAATAATCAATATACAAAGCTCGAATTCTTATTAATTTTCCCCAGCGGAGTCGCCAGAGCTATCACACCTCTTTTATGTTCAACAACCCTATTACGTGGTTGAGTTAGAAGAGTTTTTCCAATTAAAGTGACATTTTGAAAGGGATTATTTATTATTTGGAGTCACCACTTGGAATTCAGTTTTGGTGTTCCAAGTCACCTTTTATTTCAATCCCCTATCAAAAGGAAGGTTTGACTCTTAATTTATGGTCTACGAAAATAGAAGACTGGGTAAGGAATTCTATTGACCGAGGGGAAGGTGTAAGTCACCCCTCAAGTCTCGTGGTTCGAGCACGGTCGCTTATTGACTAATGTAAGTCTTAAATCAAATTTTTATCTATTCTTGTATCTTATTGATTATGTCTTATCTATTACCGCTTAATTAATTATTGTACTTTTTTTGTGTTCACTTAGGTACGGTACGCACACAAGGTATTCTTTTCTGAAGTTAAATGTTAAACCAAGATACGGAATGTACACATGCTTATAACATAATTATTTTAAATCTAAATGCATCGAGACGCGGAATGCGCACATGATCCTTTTATTATTGAGCATATAAATCTAGGGTTCGGGTATGAACACATGGGCTAATATTTAAAATATGTAATGACCCGACCGGTCGTTTCGAGCTCTAGCGCGTCGTTCAGTGGTGTGAAGTCGTGAAAAGCTCCATTTCAGGTATTATGACTCGTGGGCATGGTCAGAATTGAATTTCGAGAAGTTTAGAGTTGATTTGGAAAGAAAATTCTCATTTCAGAAGCCTTAAGTTGGAAGAATCAACTAAGATTGGAATTTTGAGTAAACGACCTCCGAATCAGGATTTGAAGGTTCCAGCAGGTTCATATTATGATTTCGGACTTGGGCGTATGTCCGGATCGGGGTTTGGATAACACAGAAGCGTTTCGGTGCATATTGTGGAAGTTAGCATTTTAGAAATATTTCATGAATTTGGGCTTGAAGAGCATTTCAGGGTTATTGATGTTTGTTTGGGATTAAGAGTCTGGGAATAGCTTCGTGTGATGATTCTGAAATTGGGAGCGCGATCAGAAGTGAATTTGGATGTCCGGAGGTCATTTTGAAGTCATTTGGCTAAAGATAGAAATTTGAAGGTTTTTGAGAAATCCGACCGGAAGTGCAAGCTTTGATATCGAGGTCAAAATGTGATTCCGGAAGTTGGAGCAGGTCCGTAATGTTGAATATGACTTGTGCGCAAAATTTAAGGTCAATAGGACGTGATTTGATAGGTTTTGGTATCAGATGTAGAAGTTGGAAATTTCTAAGTTCATAAAGTTGGGATTTGAGTGTGATTCATGGTTTCGATGTTGTTTGATGTGATTTGAGGCCTCGAGCAAGTTCGCATTATGTTTTGGAACAGGTTGGTATAATTGGACGGGGTCCCGGGGGTCTCGGGTAGATTCCGGGTGGTTAACGGATCAAGTTGAGAGTTTGAAGAAGGCTGGAATTGCTGTCATCTGGTGTGACCGCACCTGCGAGGATTTGGACGCAGGTGCGACTTTGGCGCCGCAGATGCGAGAGTGGGCAGGCGTGGCTGGGATCGCAGGTGCGATGGAATTTCCGCACCTGCGAAGGCGCAGATGCGGGCAATGGGTCGCAGGTGCGGATCTAGTTGGAGGAGAAGGAAGCCGCAGGTGCGGACTCTTGGACGCACCTACGGAAGTGCAGGTGCGAGGGCTAGACCGCAGGTGCAAAAATCGGACTGGGCAGGATGTTTTAAAACAAGGATTCTTGGTTCATTTTCTTCATTTCTTCTTTGTCTTATGCGATCTTGGGAGGCTTCAAAGAGAGGATTCCTTCATGCAATGTCAAGGTAAGTAACTTCTTCATGCTTCTAAGTTAAATACAAGATTATATGCATGGATTAGGCATGGAAATTGGTAGGAATTTGAGAAATATTGAAGAAACCTAGAAAATGGAAATTGAATTTTTAGCCACGAATTGAGCATGAATATTTGAGTAAATTGTATATTTGAGTTAGTAAGGCTATGGGTAGAATATATCTTCGAGAAATTTCAGATTCCGGGCACGTGGGCCCGAGGGCATTTTGGTCATTTCACTAAGGGGTTGGGAAATTATATAATTTGGAATGGTTGCAAATATTAGAGTATATTTTCATTTGGTTGTCGTTGTTTAGATAGTTTTGGGTCTTTGTGCGTCCGTTTGGAGTCATCGGAAGGGCTTGGAGGCCGGTTATGGAGTCTCGGAGCGAGGTAAGTCTCCTTTCTAACTTTGTGAGGGGGAATTGTCCCCCTAGGTGAATTAATTAAGTATATGCTATTATCTTCGGGGGTTACGTACGCACGAGGTGACGGGAGTCCGTGCGTAGCTACTATTATGCCTTGTTCGGGTAGTCTAGGACCCACTAGCCTGCCTTATGTGTTGTACCTGTAATCCTGCCTGTAATATTAAACTGCTAATATAATCGAAATATTGAATATCTAAAAGAAGACTAGAGTCCATTTTCCCTAATCATCTAGAAAGAAAATTGATTCCTCTGTGGATAATTGTGTACCTGGTAGGGTTGTATTATGGAATATCATTAAACTTGACAAATGAGTTTCAAAACAAAGATTTAAAAACTATATTTCATGTTCCTTTAAGAAGGATTTTTACCACTTTCCTAAAAAAAAAACTGCGCCTTGATAAAAATAAGGATTTAATTATGCGGATATGTGTACATATGAGCACCTGAGTCGCATGTATGATTCGCGAGCAGGCTAGCCTTATTATTTGAATGTATAATCGCGTCTCATGATCGATTCGCGAGCGGGGAAGATAGATGCATCTATGGTTCCAGTCGTTCGACCCTTCGGCAGTGCTTGCGCATGATATTTACTGCGTAGTTGCTATGATTTTGCCTGATTATTGGCCTGAAATATTTAGTTGTCAATTGAAATGACAGAGACTTAAAGTTATTAAAAAGATTTTGGAAGAAATTGTTCCTTCCCGTCGATTAATTATTATTTAATTAAATCACCCATGTTGATCAATTATTATTAATATGATGAAGATATAAAGTGTTAAACGTGAACGGAGTTGAAAATATTTATTCCTGATTTTAATAAATTGCCTATGATAATCATGCTTAGTGTCATACTTAAATATTCTAAATTGACCTTTAGTAAGTGTCTAATTTGACCTCTCACCACTACCTCTCTGAGGTTAGGTGGGCGACTTACTGAGTACACGTTGTTTTGTACTCATGCTACACTTGATGTGCATTTTATTGCACAGGTACTTGCATAGCAATGTGGAGGATTCGGAGACTTAGGCGAACAGCATCATCCGGAGGCGATCTGCAGCTGACAGAGTCTCCCTCGTACTGTATTTATTTTCATTTTAAATTTCCTTGTCCAATTTGTATTTCGGACAGGCTTTGTAATAATTGTATAAATTCTTAGAAATTGCTCATGTACTTGTGACACCGGGTTCTGGGATGTGTTGGGATATATTTGCTATTGTATAGTATTCAAACCATTGTTTTTAATTAACAAATTTTTATTTGGTTAATATGTAATAAAGTGAAAGGAAATGTTTTCATAAATGTTAAAACCGGAAAGTTATTTCAATTAATTAATTAATATGGCGCCATCACGACCTTATGGATTTTGGGTCGTGACAACATGGTATCAGATCTCTAGGTTCCCTTAGGTCTCACGAGTCATGAGCAAGTCTAGTAGAGTCTTGCGGATTGGTACGGAGACGTCTGTACTTATCTTCGAGAGGCTACAAGGTTTTTAGGAGTACTTCCCTTCTTGATTTCCTCATCGTGTCATTTGATCCCTTTGAGGCTTAAGCCTATGTTTATTCCTACTCAATCTTACGCGTCGCGAAGCGCTTGCTATGAATCAGGAAATTTGAGGAACTGAAATGGTGCTACGGATGTAATTCGAGATGTTTCCATGTGTAATTGGTGGGGGGCTGTTGTTATGGCCCTGCAGAAGAATAATATGTTGTTTCGGCTCAGTAGATGTGTTTCTAGGAGCCTTAAGGCTATGCTCAGGTAATGATGATGCTTGCGATTGGTTATCGCGCGATGTCGATATGATGATAGAATGATTGCCCGTATGTTGGGGGTGATGAATGGTTTAGAGGGAGGTCTTCTTAGAGTGTGATTTCAAGATTTCGGTATTTTAGTTTCGGTGGAGGAAAGGCATTTGGATTATGAATGGTCCGGTTGGGGTTGATAAGTAGTAAGACTTGGTGTCTTCAAGTGAGGTGGGATATGCACCTGTGACGTGTAGTCGTCTTCATTGATCGAATGGAATGTGTTAATTTTGGTGGTGCTATGGTTTCTTCGGTTGCGTGAGGTCAGAGTATTGAGAAGAAGTATTGAAGAATGCGGTTGGCAGAGATCGTGAGGTGTGGTGGTTCAGTACCGGATAAGTGTTGATAATGAAGGCAGCTAGAGAAAGATGATCTCAGGAAAGCTTGAAGTCGTGGTGATCTGCTGGTTTGAGAGCTACAAAGAATGATCCTGGAGTGAGGCTAGGCGGTGGTTCCATTTCTAGGAGGCCAGGCGTAAGAAGCGAAACTCGAGTAGTCGCAGAGTGGGGGAGCAGTAGCATAGCTTGGAATTTGAAGATATTGTCGCACATTTAATGGATGTCCATGAGGAGCGGACGGACTAGTAAAAGTTGGTAAACGAAGAAGGGCGTAGGATGGGGTACTGAAGTCGCAGAAAGCGTGCATTTCAGCGTCGTTGGAAGGTGTCCGCGGGGGATTTCCACAGGTGGGTTATCTCCTGTTAATAGGTTAGCGGTGCCATGGTTGGCAGGTCTCTGTGAGGGGTTCTAATGGCTTTCGGTAGGAGGCAGAATGTAAGAATAATGCTAGAGAATTTGAGTATTTAGGGAGTGCTAGCAAGAGAATTTGGAAGAATTGGACGGATTGGTTGAGCAAGATCGTGCTATCAAGGGAGAAAGGATCTTGGCAGGGTCTAGAGTGGTGCAAGGAGTAGCTTCGGGCTAAGTGGGGGAGTCCCACCATCTGCAGTTAGGTTGTAGGGTTGTCTTCTCATAAGGTCGCGGATTGTCGGCGTGTTGGCAAGTTATTTCAGCTAAGGGAAAGGAGTAAAATGGCGATTGTGCATGGAATTTGAGGAATGTGTGAAAGAGTTGGCCCTCTAGGATCAGGGTTAGGCTTTGGAAGATTCAGAATTTATGCTTAAGGCATAGGTGAGTTGTCAGGATAGTGACTCGGTCACGTGGTTCCTTGAAAGGGGTGTTCATGTGCTAGAAGAGCCTTGGAGCTGATTGCATTCGGGGCCAGTCAGAGTGGGTGACTCTCAATAGCGGTCCTAGTGATTCCAAAAGTCAAGAATGCGGCGTTTAAGGGTTTCAGGCAGCACTATGATCGAGACTCGAGTTTTTGTAGAGTAACTTCTGAGAAGAAGGAAGATGGTTGGAATATTCTATGATATGTTTCAACATGCAAGATAGTATTGGAGGAGTGAGAGAAATAAACTCCGAATTGTAGAAAGATTATCAGGAGGGTATGAGACGGGTTGCGGGATTTAGGCAGCATAGTCTCGTGAATCAAGGTCACTCGGGATGGGTGACGGTTGAGTTTGCTATTAGTTGAAGGAAGTTGCTATTATTTCTGAGGAAAATTGAAGATGATTAAAAGCAAATAGATTGATTGTCCATGGTTGAAATGGAACATTTTCGGCAGTGATCAGTTCCTTCGATGTGATTAAGTTATGCATGTGGTTTGTGCCGTTGCATGCGGGGCTTGTCGGCCGTCTTAATGGATTGCATGTGGGAGCATTCAAGTATTATAGTCTGTCAGGTGTAGGCAGATCCTGGAAGGGTTATGGTGGTATAGACTACTACTTAACGATTTGCATGTTGGGTGAATGTGGGAATTCACTCGTGTGTTGAGATGGTACTCTTGAATTGAGTTAAGTAAAAGGTTTCTATATGATGAAGTGTTCACCCTATTGGTGGTTCAGAAGTTATGATGGAATTCTTGCGCTACCTCATATTGGAACCTGGGAGTAAGAATCGAGATTGCGGTTTGGTGTTAATAAGGATGTCATGAGCTCGGAAGAGAAAGAAAAAGAGATTCGAAAGTTCAGAGTAAATTGGTGTTATCTTCAGTGTCGCCTGAGATTGATATTCGGTGGAAGAGGCTTTGTACCCTGGTCATGGGTTCTTGATGTGTCTTGTTGCCTTGTGTGGAAGGTCGTTCAAGCATGACCACAGAAAAATTGTATAAAGTGTGACATGTAGTCACTTGATGGATTGAAGACTTGGACTGAATTTAAAGAAGTGCAATATTGCTTAATTGAGAATTTATGCCTGGAAGGCGTTCAGTTCACTTGGTTGTGGATTGTGGGGTGTTTGTCCCGGCTATGATGGTTGTTCTTTCATATTATGAGAGGAATTGGGTTAATGTGGACCAGGGTAAAGCTATTAGCTTAGTTCGGTGCGAGCAAGGTAGACTCGATGTTTTTGGATGGATTTAAATATGATTATGGGCTCCATATGAGCCATCCATGTTCCTTTCAGTAGAGTACTTTTTCATGGAAAGGTATTAGAACAGCAGATGTTGCTCTGTCTTCGTCAAATTTATGTGATTTGTGCCGAGTGAGTTGTGAAATGGCTTGATAATTTCTTATGAGTTGAGATCTCCGCGTAGTGATGATATTATGTGAGCAGGATAGCTCTGGAGATCCAGAGTGTATATATGTATATTGCACCTCAGCTTTGCTTGAGTTTTGTAGCATACACCTTTATTAGTCTCCCCAGGATGGTATTATGCACTTAGCGTGCTTATGATCGATATTCAGTAATTTGTAATAGTGAGCAAATCAGCTCCGAATATATATCTTCTTATGTAAATTTTATGTGTGGATCGGGTGGCATGTCTCCATGGGTATGTTATTCTTATCGGGTTGCACGCCGCAATAGTGTGATGATGAGTAAGGTTCCTATATTTATTTTCTTGTGTTTTACTTCCTATTTTCTGATAAGAATTCATATTAGTTGCGTGATTTGAATAGTTCCTTCCTGAGTCATTTCTTATTATCATGTTCGAGTTATGGTCTATTGGCGATGTGGTATCATGTGAGGTTGTTGGTCATGTTTGGGGTGATTTGTTGTCTGAGCAGTCGATACTGGGTGAGACGAGATTTTCGAATCAGGGATTAGTGCGATAAGGTTATGTGAAGGGTATATTAAAGAACAAATACCATTATTCAGGTTCATAATGAGGTGATGATTCTAGTCAAGAAGAGGCACTCAATGACTTGTTAACTCTGTAGTTGGGTATGAATTTCTACACATCTCCTCTGTTGTGGTGGTATCGTCAGCCTTATAGCAGGATGTATGTATATATATCATGAGGTGCATTGGGAGCATCAGATTCGTGGAATTTTGGCTATTTAGGTCCAGTGGATGTAGTTGTGGTCAGATGATGAGTTATGCGGTGCATGGTGCTGATTCAGCAAAGGTATGCGGTCATGTTCTGGGACATCGTGTAGTAGTTGATATGGTGTTTATATGTTGGAAGTAGGCCTGGCAAGGAATGTCAAGTGTTGGAACTAGGTTCTGATCTTATTATATGGATAAAAGAAGAAATATTTAGATTTGATCAAGCTAATGTGCTCAACTGGGTTGTGGTAGCGGGCAGGTGCTCGAAATGTTAAACAGTGATTTCCGATAACTCCAGAGCAGTTCTTGGCACGTTCGATGACGAACGTCGGTTTAAGTGGGGGAGAATGTAATGACCCGATCAGTCGTTTCGAGCTCTAGCGCGTCGTTCAGCAGTTTGAAGTCGTGAGCAGCTGCATTTCAGGTATTATGACCCGTGGGCGTGGTCAGAATTGAATTTCGGGAAGTTTAGAGTTGATTTGGAAAGAAAAATCTCATTTTAGAAGCCTTAAGTTGGAAGAATCAACTAAGATTGGAATTTTGAGTAAACGAACTCCGAATCAGGATTTGAAGGTTCCAGCAGGTTTGTATGATGATTTCGGACTTGGGTATGTCCGGATCGAGGTTTGGTTAACCCGGGAGAATTTCGGTGCATATTGTGGAAGTTAGCATTTTAGAAGAAATTCATGAATTTGGGCTTGAAGTGCATTTCAGGGTTATTGATGTCCGTTTGGGATTCCGAGTCTGGGAATAGCTTCGTGTGGTGATTCTGGAGTTGGGAGCGCGATCGGAAGTGAATTTGTATGTCCGGAGGTCATTTTGAAGTCATTTGGCTAAAGATAGAAATTTGAAGGTTTTTGAGAAATCCGACCGGAAGTGGAAGTTTTGATATCGAGGTCGGAATGCGATTCCGGAAGTTGGAGAAGGTCCGTGATGTTGAATATGATTTGTGCACAAAATTTAAGGTAAATCGGACGTGATTTGATAGGTTTCAGGATCGAATGTAGAAGTTGAAAATTTCTAAGTTCATAAAGTTGGCATTTGAGTGCGATTCGTGGTTGTGATGTTGTTTGATGTGATTTGAGGCCTCGATCAAGTCCGCATTATATTTTGGAACAGGTTGGTATAATTGAACGGGGTCGGCCTCGGGTGGATTCCGAGTGGTTAACGGATCAAGTTGAGAGTTTGAAGAAGGCTGGAATTGATGTCATCTGGTGTGACCGCACCTGCGAGGATTTGGACGCAGATGCGAGAGTGGGAAGGTTTGGCTGGGATCGCAGGTGCGATGGAATTTCCGCTCCTTCGAAGGTGCAGATGCGGGAAATGGGTCGCAGGTGCGGATCCGGCTAGAGGAGAAGGAAGCCGCAGGTGCGGGCTCTTGGGCGCACCTGCGGAAGCGCAGGTGCGAGGGCTGGACCGCAGGTGCGAAAATCGGCCTGGGCAGAATGTTTTAAAACAAGGATTCTTGGTTCATTTTCTTCATTTCTTCTTTGGCTTAGGTGATCTTGGGAGGCTTCAAAGAGAAGATTCCTTCATGCAATGTCAAGGTAAGTAACTCCTTCATGCTTCTAATTTAAATACAAGATTATATGCATGGATTAGGCATGGAAATTGGTAGGAATTTGGGAAATATTGAAGAAACCTAGAAAATGGAAATTGGATTTTTAGCCATGAATTAAGCATGAATATTTGAGTAAATTTTATCTTTGAGTTAGTAAGGCTATGGGTAGAATATATCTTAGAGAAATTTCAGATTCCGGGCACGTGGGCCCGAGGGCATTTTGGTCATTTCACTAAGGGGTTGGGAAATTATATAATTTGGAATGGTTGCAAATATTAGAGTATATTTTCATTGGTTTGTCGTTGTTTGGATAGTTTTGAGGCGTTGTGCGTCCGTTTGGAGTCATCGGAAGGGCTTGGAGGCCGGTTATGGAGTCTCGGATCGAGGTAAGTCTCCTTTCTAACTTTGTGAGGGGGAATTGCCCCCCTAGGTGAATTAATTAAGTATATGCTATTATCTTCGGGGTCTACGTACGCATGAGGTGACGGGAGTGCGTGCGTAGCTACTATTATGCCTTGTCCGGGTAGTCTAGGACCCACTAGCATGCCTTATGTGTAAATCATGCGCAAGCAATGCCGAGGGTCGAACGGCGCGAACCAACAATAATAAATGGTGCACTGCCGAAGGGTTGAACGGCTCGAACCATAGATGCATTTATTTCCCCACTCGCGAATTGATCATGCGACGCGGTCATATGTAATAATAGAGTGACCCTGCTCGTGAATCATACATGCCACTCAGGTACTCATAGATACACATATTCACACATTAAATTCACATTTTATCAGGAAAATAGTTACTCAAGGAAGTGATAAAATTCTCTTTTATAATGGACTCGAAGATAGTATTTAAATCTTTTCTGGAAATTCATTTTCCAAGTTAGATAAGGTTTTAAATATTATAAATTTATCAGCAAGGTTACAATTACGGAAAATAAAACATGCTTTATCAGGAAAACCATTATCCCAGGAAAAATCAATTCTCTTTCTAGTTGATTAAGGAAAATAAACTTCAACCTTCTTAGGCATTCAGTTACTAATTCGATAATATTAACAGTCTAATTTCATTAGAAAAATTTCAAGTACAACAGGTAAGGCATGCTAGTGGGTCCTAGACTACCCGGACACAAGCATGATAGTAGCTACGCACGGACTCCCGTCACCTCGTGCGTACGTAGCCCCCACAAATAGTAGCACATATCCGATTAGTTCACCTATGGGGATAATTCCCCCTCACAAGGTTAGAAAGGAGACTTACCTCGCTCTGAAGATTCATAACCGGCCTCCAAGCCCCTCCGACGACTCAAATTGATGCACAACGCCCCAAAACTATCCAAATAACGGGCAAACCAATGAAAATATACTCTAAAACTTATAACAATTTAATTTACAAAATTCCTAACTCCGCTCGAAAAGTTGAAAAAATCCTCAGGCCCACGTGCCCGGATTCCAAAATTTCTCGAAGATAACTCTACCCATAGCCTTACTAACTCAAATGTATAATTTACTCTAATTTTTATGCTCAAATTCGTGGTCAAAATCCAAGAATACACATTCGAGGTCTTTGTTCAAAAATCCCAAATTTCCACTAATTTCATGCTTTAATCCATATCTAATTCATGTATTTAACTCAAAGATGGGAAGAAATCACTTACCTAGAGTTGCTTGATGAAGATCCTCCCTTCAAGCTCCCCAAAATCGCCACACCAAATGAAAATGGGAGAAGAATGGCCAAAATCTCGGTTTTAAAATACACACTGTCCAGGCCCGATTTCTGCACCTGCGCACCCGCAGGTGCACCCAAGCGCCCGCACCTGTGGCTTCCCCAGCTCCAGCCAAAACTCGCACCTGTGAGCCATTCGCCGCATCTGCACCTTCGCAGGTGCGGAAATAGCCTCGCACCTGCACGCACCAACCAAGACAGCCTCTTCCGCATCTGCAACACAAAAGCCGCACTTGCGGCTTGCCGCAGGTGCAGTCACACCAGATGACAGCATCCTCAGCTCTTTCTCAAGTTCCAAATTCGATCCGTCAACCACCCGGAGTCCACCTGAGGCCCCTGGTACCCCGTCCAATCACACCAACCTGTTCCAAAACATAATGCGGACCTGATCGAGGCCTCAAATCGCATCAAATAACATCGAAACAAGGGATCGCAACTCAATTCAATCCTCATGAACTTCGAAATTTCCAACTTCTACACTCGATGCCGAAACCTATCAAATCACGTCCGATTAACCCCAAATTTGCACACAAGTCACATTCAACATTACGAACCTGCTCCAACTTTCGAAATCGCATTCCGACCCTGATATCAAAATTTCCACTTCCAGTCGGATTTCTCAAAAACCTTCAAATTTCTACCTTTAGCCAAATGACTTCAAAATAACCTACGGACCTCCGAATTTGCTTCCAATCGCGCTCCCAACTATAGAATCACCGTACGGAGCTATTCCCAGACTCGGAATCCCAAACGGACATCAATATCACTGAAATGCACTTCATCCCAGACTTATGAAATTTGCTCAAAAATGCTGACTACTACAATATGCGTCGAAACGCTCCCGGGTCATCCAAAACCCGATCCGAACATACGCCCAAGTCCGAAATCATCATACGTACCTGCTGGAATCCTCAATCCTGATTCTGAGGTCGTTTACTCAAAAGTCCAGTCTTAGTCGATTATTCCAACTTAAGGCTCCTGAAATGAGAATTTTCTTTCCAAATTGACTCTAAACTTCCCGAAATTCAATTCCGACCACACCTACAAGTCACATCACCTACAAGTCACATCACCTGAAATGAAGTTGCTCATGGCCTCAACCCGCTGAATGACGCGCTAAAGCTCAAAACGACCAGTCGGATCGTTATAGATTTTATGAAGATCTGGACGATCTTCTGTCTCTATACATGCTATATTGAACAGTCCTTATATTTTTGGCCCGATTCAAGGAATCAGTCACAACTTGGGTTTGAAATATTTCCTTATTCTTTACTGATTTCTGATTGATACTCTTTCCTTTTTCGTATTTGACTGATATTTTCCTTATTTCTGTTTAATCTACCGTCTTCCTTTATTTTTTAATTTATTTCTCCCTAAATCTATTTTTAATCAATCTTTGTATGATATTTTACTTATTCTCTATTGTATCCCCTTATTTTAAGTGTTACTTGCATGATTACATTCTCGGATTCTCTGTTAGTTTACTGAACTCCCTTGTTTATGTATTATTTGCCCTAAAAATTAGAATCGAATTGATTCTGTGTTTAATACTTACCATGTTTCCTGTTTATACTATAATACTATATAAACCCATCCCCGTTCCCCTTTTAGAAGGACTCGAATCATTATATTCTCACTAAGGATCTTAGGTCTTGGTTTTGTATTCTCTTTGCCCTCTCTCATTTATTTCTGGTCTTGGCCGGCTGAAAGCCAAGGCTAAATAATTCTGGGCTCTCAACTACTGTGGTGTATTTCTTGTTTTCTTGCCTAACTGGTGAGTGACTATCCCTTTGTCATTTTACTTCTATGAAGTGTTTGTGAGCCAGCATGTTTAAAGTCCATTATGAGCATGACTCTGCCAGTTTCATGTTTATATGATTTCCTTTAGTTTTATAATTGACATTATTAGTTCTGAGACTGTTTATATTGAATAACGTGAACCCTCTTAGGGATTAGCTTAATGTCTTACAACTTGTTTCATATATGATGTTTTGCTAGTTCTGAACTTGTCCTAAACTTAACATCTTTAGGTCAATACTAGTATGTTCATCAGCTAATCAGTCCTGAATCTTTACAAACTTGTGTTATTATGTCTTGGCTGTATTAAGTCCCTTTTCTGTCATTCATGTCCTTTGATAACTTGTCTGCTGGTTTGTCTTGCATTCCTTGGATTCCAAATGATCACTTGACTTGTGCCTTAATACCATGTCTCAATGTTTTCCTGTGATTAGACAAAGTTGTCCTAAATGTTAGCATGTATACTTAGCTTAATTAGGCCTTTCAGATTTTAACTTATTAAAACTGTGTACTTGAGCATGAACAACTTTGCAAATCTTGCCAATTTGTCTTCTTAGTGCAATTCTGCCTACATATTTTGTGTTTAACTCCGTGATGATGGCTTTTCTAAACTCAAACCTGTTTTAAAATATGTCCTTTATCATTGTATCTTTTTGTATACTTCTACCTCAAACTCCTATTCTTAGGTCCTTAGGTTCTATCCTTAACCTCCTTAGTGTGAGCACTGTCCGGGGTCCATGTGAGACACTTGTGAACTCTGACACACTGGGGTTTGATTCCTAATCTCCTTTGAGTTATTTTTGAGCATTTGGTTCTTTAGTGTGAGCATTGCTCTGGGTCCCCTGAGGCCCTTGGGAACTTTGACACACTGGAAACCTGGTTCCAATGTACTATGAATCCCTATGTTGTGCTGTTGTTATGGTGGAAGGCCTGGTTCCCGGGTTATTTGGGCCTATGAAGGCTCCCTATAGTGTAACTGTTACCATTATGTAATTCATTTGATATTATGGGTTGTAATAACTTTGTAATAACAGATTTGGGGGATATTTAGTAAAGCTGGGGGGGTTTACTTATATCTTTTGTTAAAACTGGATAGAAATCCTACCTATAGGATTTAATTACGCTGATCAAACTATGTGAATACTATGTTGTGTTTAAAAATCATGCCTATAGGACTTTCGTGATCATTTTGATTCTGTGTTTTTACATCTGCATACTAGAGATCCTGCTTATAGGACTTTCATTTAATTTTGTACATTAGAAATCTTGTCCATATGATCTATACATGTTTTCAACAAATGTGCATTAGTAATCATGCCTATAGGACTTTTTTGTGTGAGATAATTATATTTTCTGGCAATCTGTTTAAATTCTGCCTTTATACGGTTAATAGACATCATGCTTATAGGACCAAAATCAGTTTCAAACTTAGAAATCATGCCTATAGGGTTTAAATCAATCATGCAATAGATATCATGCCTATAGGACTAAAATCAGCATTTAGAAATCATGCCTATAGGGTTCACATCTATTCAGCATTTAGAAATCATGCCTATAAGGTTTAAATCAGTTCAGCAATTAGAAAGCATGTTTATAGGATTGAAAAGGATTAAAACCTATCTCTATAGATTAAAATCCGTTCTAAACCTAGAAATCTTGTCTATAGACCTGTAATTAATAAGCTCATAGAAATCATGCCTATAAGATCCTGTTGGTCGATTCTGAATCCATTCGCTACTACCAATAACTTAGGCACTATATCTGTAGGACTTAATAATGATCATGGGGTTACAATTGTGACATATTACTGTCCGAAGTGCTCAGGTTCATGATGAATAAAATCAGTAGGCAAACAAATAGGTCTTAATGCTCGCCCTAATAAAATTGTCTTCTAGTTTGATGAACCCCAACTTGACCGCCACCTCGGGTAGTACCACATCCAGCACCACGTCCAGTAGATAAGGGTGTGTGTGTCCTAGCCATCTGCGAAAGTCAATCTCAAGTTATCTCAAATGCACGATCAAAGAATGAAAGAAGGGAAATCATTCCTAGATGTTCAGTAGCCTCAAGTTCATAAGTATGGGTGTCACACCTCCTTTTTCAGCCCCGGTGAGAGTGGGATAATGGAGTTTTTCCACTTTAAGTGACATTATTCGATTTTTGGGATTTATTTTATTCAGTTTCAGAGTCGCCACCCAGATTTTTTACGGTGTTCCGGGACACCATTTATTTATTAAAAATCCCAAATCGAGGAAATTCTTGATTATGTTTAAAATGTCTGCGAACCAGAAGACTGGGTAAAGAATTCTGTTAACCCGGGAGAAGGTGTTAGGCACTCCCGAATTCTGTGGTTCTAGCACGGTCGCTTAATGATTCATACTTGACTTATTTAATTTAATTACTCATTTTAGGATTTATGTGTATTTATCCTCTACCGCTTTTAATTACTCGATCATTCGTGATTATGAAATTATCTTGAAATGAGTCACGCGTACGTGTACACAATTCATGACACTTAGTTTATTTAAGAAAAACTTACATCTAACAATTAAAAGCATTTATTCAACAACAAAGCCCACGCATATCACAAAAAACTAACTAGAATAACTTAAATGAAAGTTATATGGTTCATTTGATGATGTTAAAAAAAACAAATGCCTAAAGATGACATAATAGCAACTGGTATCGACAATCAGCATGTTATAAAACACACGCGCACACACACAAACCAAACAGAAAGAGAGAAAGAGAATCTGCATAGATAAAACGTTGGTCTTACAAACTAAGCAGATGATTTCTATTCTTTATTGATATTGGATTAGAATTTCAAAATGAGCACACAACCATTAATCACAAATCTGCTTGTCATACTTACGTGTTTATCTGACTTCTCGAGCATATTGTACTTTCTTCCTCAAATTATATATACATCTCATTCACATGCACACGTAGGGACATATAGGAACAAAAGTTTCCCCTCATTATATATTCTTGAGTTTAACTTTTATAATGATAGTGCAATAAAACCTTCAAATTATAAATTCAAAGGATAATTTTATTATTGGCGCTTAAATCATGTCACGCGTACGTATACACAATTTGTTACGCTTAAGTATTTAAGAAAAGCTTGGCCAAAGTCGCGCGAACGCGTACATTGATTTATTTTGAAAAATCGATAGATTCAGTTACGCCTAAAGCATTTTTTACGAATATTTATTTTTGAAACCGCAATCGTGTCACGTGAACGTATACGTAATTAATAATATTTTATTAATCAAGATAATTTATTTATTTATACACGCCTAAAGCATACTAGCGATTTGTGCATTATTTATTTCCTAAGTTAAGATTATTATGGATGAAATGAGTGATTTTATCTATTATGAATTTATTCTAAAAGATAATTAAAACTAAAGCTATCGTTACAACCCAACAATTCATGCCTATATCTTATTAGTAATTAAAATATCATTGTTAAAGCAAAACACTTATTCTAGTAAAAAAAAAATATTTAGCATGAAAAACGATTCACTGCTTAGGAAAACAGATGCAAAAATCTTATAAACTAAACAAAGGTTTAACTACGCATGCGAACATGAAAGAAACCAAACGAAAAGTGATTTTTACGACAAACCATTTAGCATTCTTTATTTTTATAGTTTGGGGTTTTTTCTAAAAAAATAAAAAATTAAGCACCTACATCCTTAACAACAAAGTTAACAAAACACAATAATATTCCACCACCTAATACGACGAAACTTACTAACACGAAAAATTCAAACAACACAGCCATAACACATTATAGAAATTTAACCAAGCATGATCTTCCGAGCAAAATAGTAAAGAAGAAAACAACGGACGTTTGAAACCTTAAAATATATTAAAGATATTCCAACTGGTTTACAAGAAGAACGCGACACTGTAGTTGAACACGAACAGACCGTAAGCCGGAGACCCGACGAAAATCTCGAACCTCAAGCGACTCAAACGACGACCTTCGTTTACTGAAGACTGCAGATTTCAAATTTCTTTGCTGGTAAAAGCGGTGCTCGGGGTGACGTAAATGGTAGCTAAAGGTGAGTGATTTTATGGTGTTTTGAAGCAGGGTTTCATGGGTTTACATGGTAGCGTTTTTTGGGGCTTTTCAGGTGGGGGAAACAAAGGTTGAAGAGATGATTTTAAATGAAGGAGGAGGTCAAAACAGGTTGTTTTGGGACTGATTTTATGCTAGTTTTCTTGAAGAAAAACTGTTGGATTTTTTTTTTCGTTGGAGAAGACTTGCGCCGCTTTTGGGGTCCTAGAGCTCCAGGTTTTTTTTTTTTTTTTTTGTCTAGTTGCTGATCCCTCTTTTATCCGTTTCCCCGATCTGCTTCCGTCAGTTTCCTCCCCTTTCTTTTATAATAGGATTGTATTTTATATACAAATTTTTTGTGTGCACGTATGATGGAGGGGAAGCGTGGGAACGTGGGAATGTTGTGAGGAGTTTTGAGGGAGACGGGATGTGGAAGGTGGGTGAGAGATGTGAGGGGATGGAAATTGAGAGTTAAAATTGTATCCTTTTTCTTTGTATGTTTTCTTTTAGAGGTAAAATTAAATTAAAATGTTAAAACAAGAATATTAACTAACTTTAGACTAAGAAAAATATAAGAAATCGAACTATTTACATATAATTTAAATAATACTAAGAAAAATACATAGCTTACTTATTAAAATTTCAATTAAAAGAAAGCATATATAAAAGTATTAAGAGTAAGATAAAAGTATAAAATATCAAGATTATACATAAAAGAAATATTTATACTAAAAAAAATATAAAATTTGGGTGTGGTCAAAAATTAGTTGTTCACAATGGACGCCTACATACCATAAACAAGACTCTACTAAACATTACTCCATGACTCGGGACTTAAAGCCTAAGCTTTGATACCAACTTTAACAGTCCATCCCGCTAGTGATATTGTCCGCTCTGGGACTAGTCCCTCGCGGGTTTAAAACGCGTCACTAGGGTCTTAGGTTTGTTAACTTATATACCCAGCATCCCTCTTGTGTTTTTGCCGATGTGGGACTCTGTCTAAAGTCTGGGAGTTACATACACCCTTTCTTATGGACTCAGCTTCCTCGTGGAGGTTTGCCTCACCGCATGGGATTCGCCTAGACTCAGCACCGAGGTTTGCCCCGCCTAACCGAATTTGCCTAAACTCAGTTGAACTATGACCCACCATCGGCAAGGCATACACAATAGTGGTTTTGATACCATCTTTGTCACGACACAATTTAGGATCGTGACCGGCGCTTAGAAGCAAGTGCTCCCAATAAAGCCTTTTTATCGGTATTTTACCTTTTTGGGGGCTATCCAAAAAGCTCCCTGTCTCATAAACAAGTAACAACCAACCAATATTCACCTAAATAAACCACAATCTTCATCAACTAACTACAAATGAGTTTCCACCAATATTACCTCCTCCTCAACATAATAAAATCATAACCAACTTAAAAAATACGAAAAGAATGTGTAATACTAATAACTAGTCCATATCAACAAGCGAATACTCACGACACTAAAAGGATGACCATGGAGCGACTCGAAGAGTTCAAAGAAAAGACCATGACAATAAATAAAATCTCTGCCCATGCGAACAAGTGTGAGGCTCACCAAGAACTATCAAATTGTGCGCTTTAATTAACGAAATCCTCGTTTGCGTCAACTGTTGTCTAGTACTCGTGCCGAAATACCAAATGCTTCACCTCGAATAATTTATACAAATTCCTCCAATCAATCTGTAAGACACAATTAATACTTAAAATTTCTCTAACAGTTATAGTCACGGTTCCAACGCACTACACCAACTTCTTCCTCTCTTTTTTTCTTTCTTTCCCTCTGTGCTCGTTTTTTGGTTTTTCGTTTCTCTGAAGCTCTTGCTTCGTTCCCCTTCCCCAAACCCTTTTCAATTGGCAGACATGTTTCTAATTGTTTCAATTCCTTATCCCTGTTTCCTTTTTTTTTATTTATTTTGTTTTATTAGTTAGTTTTTTTTATTATTATTATTATTATTATTATTGCTAATGACCAATTGTCACGACCCAAATTTTTCAAATCTTAGAGATCGTAATGGCATCTAACACCACACTTGTTAGGCAAGCCAACATTAGAGTTCGCTCAAGTATTTCCGTTAATTAGTCATTTAAACCGGATAGAACAATTTTAAATTAAGCTTGATCTAATGACTTTCAATAAACAATTCCAAATATAAAATAAATAAACAATAATTTAAGCGAGCCACGAACTAATTAAGTAAATCTAGAACTACCTCAGAGTCTGGTGTCATAATTCACAAACTACAAAAGAATACTATAAATACTTGGCTGAAAGAAATAATGTAACTGCTCTGAATATAATAAAACAGCGTTTATGAAAATAGGAGAAAGACACTCGGGATCTGCGAACGCTGGCAGATATACATCGTGTCTCCGAATAAATGAATAGCTACTTTAAATATCTCTACTGTTGGTCGATACCTGGATCTGCACAAAAGAGTGCAGAGTGCAGTATCAATACAACCGACCCCATGTACTGAGTAAGTGCCGAGCCTAACCACGACGAAGTAGTGACGAGACTACGGTGGGGCATTAATAACATATAACATGTGACCATAATATATACAATAACGAAATAAAATAATTCTACACGAACAAGAAAAATATAACTGAGACAATAAATATAAAGCAAGACGGAATTCTAAACAATTGATTAAGTATTGCAACATAAATAAAATAACTCAGCCGCCTTTTCCAGGCCTCAGCTATAACCAACTCTCAAATAACTTCCAAGTTTCCCAACTTTAACTTTAAATAAAAATAGTGCCAAAAATACGAAAAGTGGTGAAAATAAAATAGTAAGTTTTCAAATCTTTGTTTTTCTGTGAAAATCAGTATAAATATAAATGTCCTCCCTTATTACACCTTGCGGCATGCAACCCGCTCCCACATGTCCACCCTTATTGCTCCTCCCTAAATATATCACCCTAATTACTCTTGTTGTGGTGTGAAACTCGATCCCACTTGTCTACCCTTATCACTCCTTGTTGCGGCGTGCAACTCGCTCCCACCAGACATCTCATATCAGTTTATTCATAAATTTCACAATTCATGCCAAGTCTTTCACAATATTTTTGTTTCAACCATTGCAAACAGAAAACAGTGTAGCTCGTAAGCTTTAACAAATATCATTCCATAATAAAACCAGCCAGAATATATGTACCCACCGTAACACTGTCAATCCAACTCAGTCTTTATATACCATGATAGAATCAAGAGAACATAACACTTTTAACATACTTACAACAACAATTGAAAATAAATCAATGAAACCAAATAACCACGTGAACCTCAACAATCA